>JAVSCE010020298.1:0-124431 GCA_032199065.1 Smutsia gigantea | reverse complement strand
ATTCATTGGATTACACATCCCATTCAATTGCAAACATTGTATCTCCTTCCATTGCATAAGATTCCAATCCAACCCACAAAATTCCATTGCTTTCCTTAAAATTCCATTCCTTTCCACAACATGACACTGCATTCCACATCATTCCATTCCTTTCCATAACATTCGATTCCCTTCAGAAATATTATTCTCGGACAGTTTCATAATATTCCATTCCATTCATTAAAATTCACTTCTACTAAGCAACATTCTACTTCATACCACAAAATTTCAATCGAATATACAAAAATCTATTGACTTTCAAATGCTGTATTTCATTCTATTGCATAAGATTCCATTCCAATCCACGAAATTCCATTCCACTCCTAAACGTCCCATTGCTTTCCCTAACGCTCTACTTTTTTCCACTACATTCCAATGCATTCCACAATATTCCATTGCATTCCAAATCATTCCATTCCTTTCCATTTAATTCGATTCCATTCCAACACATCTTTCCCATTCTTTTACAAAACATTCCATACCATTCTTCAAAATTCTGTTCCATTAATCAACATTTCACTTGATACCATAACATTCCATTCGATTATACAACATTCCAGTCCATTTCAATCATTCTATTTAATTCCATTCCATAAGATTCCATTCCAATCCACAAAATTCCATTCGTTTCATTTGAATTAAATTCCTTTCCTACACTCTCTTTCTTTCCACAACATGCCATTACATTCCACAGCATTCTGATCCACAATGTCGCATTCCATTCCACAGCATTTGACTCCATTCGAACACCTTATTCCGATTATTACCTAACAGTACATTCCATTCTTCAAAATTCGGTTCTATTAATCACCATTCTACCGAAATCACTTGCATTCTATTCATACCATAACATTCAATTCCATTGCACAACATTCCATTCCATTTCAATCATTCTATTTTATTCTATTGCATAAGATTCCATTACAACCCAGATAATTCCATTGCATTCCTTAATATCCCATTGCTTTCAGCAACATTCTGTTCCTTTCTACAACATTCCATTGCATTCCAAAGCATTCCATTCCATTCCATAACGTTCGATTTCATTCCAACACATTATTGCCCTTCTGTTGCAAACATTCCATTCCATTCATTAAAATTTTGTCCTCTTTTTTTTTTAATATAATTTATTTTATTATCATTAATTTACAATTACATGTGCAATATTACGATTATAAAACTACCCCTTCATCAGGTCCCCCCACCAACCCCATTACAGTCACTGTCCATCAGCATAGTGAGATGCTATAGAATCACTACTTGTCTTCTCTGAGTTGTACTGCCCTCCCCGTGCCCCCCCAACATTACATCTGCTAATCGTAATGCCACTTTTTCCCACTTATGCCTCCCTTCCCGCCCATTTTCCCCAGTCCCTTTACCTTTGGTAACTATTAGTCAGTTCTTGGGTTCTGCGACCTGCTGCTGTTTTGTTCCTTCAGTTTTTTTCTTTGTTCTTATACTCCACATATGAGTGAAATCATTTGATACTTGTCTTTTTCGGCTTGGCTTATTTCACTGAGCATAATACCCTCTAGCTCCATCCATGTTGTTGCAAATGGTAGGATTTGTTTTCTTATGGCTGAATAATATTCCATTGTGTATATGTACCACATCTTCTTTATCCATTCATCTACTGATGGACACTTAGGTTGCTTCCATTTCTTGGCTATTGTAAATAGTGCTGCAATAAACATAGGGGTGCATCTGTCCTTTTCAAATTGGGCTGCTGCATTCTTAGGTAAATTCCTAGGAGTGGAATTCCTGGGTCAAATGGTATTTCTATTTTGAGTTTTTTGAGGAACCTCCATACTGCTTTCCACAATGGTTGAACTAATTTGCAGTCCCACCAGCAGTGTAGGAGGGTTCCCTTTTCTCCACATCCTCGCCAACATTTGTTGTTGTTTGTGTTTTGGATGTTGGCCATCCTCACTGGTGTGAGGTGATATCTCATTGTGGTTTTAATCTGCATTTCTCTGATGATTAGCGATGTGGAGCATCTTTTCATGTGCCTGTTGGCCATCTGAATTTCTTCTTTGGAGAAGTGTCTATTCATGTCCTCTGCCCATTTCTTAATTGGATTATTTGCTTTCTGTTTGTTAAGGTGCATGAGTTCTTTATATATTTTGGATGTCAACCCTTTATCAGATACGTTTTTTATGAATATATTCTCCCATACTGTAGGATGTCTTTTTGTTCTACTGATGGTGTCCTTTGCTGTACAGAAGCTTTTCAGCTTGATATAGTCCCACTTGTTCATTTTTGCTTTTGTTTCCCTTGCCCGGGAGATATGTTCATGAAGTTGCTCATGTTTATGTCCAAGAGATTTTTGCCTATGTTTTTTTCTAAGAGTTTTATGGTTTCATGACTTACATTCAGGTCTTTGATCCACCTTGAGTTTACCTTTGTGTATGGGGCTAGACAGTAGTCCAGTTTCATTCTCTTACATGTAGCTGTCCAGTTTTTCCAACACCAGCTGCTGAACAGGCTGTCATCTCCCCATTGTATATCCAAGGCACTTTTATCAAATATTAATTGACTGTATACGTTTGGGTTAATGTTTGGATTTTCTATTCTGTTCCACTGGTCTGTGGGTCTGTTTTTGTGCCAATACCAAATTGTCTTGATTACTGTGGCTTTGTAGTAGAGCTTGAAGTCAGGGAGTGTAATTCCCACTGTTTTATTCCTCCTTCTCAGGATTGCTTTGTCTATTCGGGGTCTTTTGTGGTTCCATATGAATTTTAGAATTATTTGTTCCAGTTCATTGAAGAAAGCTGTTGGTAGTTCGATAGGGATTGCATTGAATCTGTAGATTGCTTTAGGTAGTATAGCCATTTTGACAATATTTATTCTTCCTAGCCAAGATTATGGGATGCACTTCCATTTGTTAGTGTCCTCTTTAATTTTCTTAGGAGTGTCTTGTAGTTTTCAGAGTACAGGTCTTTCACTTCCTTCGTTAGGTTTATTCCTAGGTACTTTATTCTTTTTGATGCAATTGTGAATGGAATTGTTTTTCTGATTTCTCTTTCTGTTAGTTCATCATTAGTGTATAGGAAAGCAACAGATTTCTGTGTGTTAATTTTGTATCCTGCAACTTTGCTGAATTCAGATATTAGTTCTAGTAGTTTTGGAATGGAATCTTTAGGGTTTTTTATGTACAGTATCATGTCATCTGCAAATAGTGACAATTTGACTTCTTCTTTACCAATCTGGATGCCTTGTATGTCTTTGTTTTGTCTGATTGCTGTGGCTAGGACCTCCAGTACTATGTTGAATAACAGTGGAGAGAGTGGGCATCCTTGTCTTGTTCCGGATCTTAGATGAAAAGCTTTCAGCGTCTCGCCGTTAAGTATGATGTTAGCTGTGGGTTTGTCATATATAGCCTTTATGATGTTGAGGTACTTGCCGTCTATACCCATTTTGTTGAGAGTTTTAATCAGGAATGGATGCTGAATTTTGTCAAATGCTTTTTCAGCATCTATGGAGATGATCATGTTGTTTTTGTTCTTCTTTTTGTTGATGTGGTGGATGATGTTGATGGATTTTCGAATGTTGTACCATCCTTGCATCCCTGGGATGAATCCCACTTGATCATGGTGTATGATCCTCTTGATGTATTTTTGAATTCGGTTTGCTAATATTTTGTTGAGTATTTTTGCATCTACGTTCATCAGGGATATTGGTCTGTAATTTTCTTTTTTGGTGAGGTCTTTGCCCGGTTTTGGTATTAGAGTGATGCTGGCTTCATAGAATGAGTTTGGAAGTATTCCCTCCTCTTCTATTTTTTGGAAAACTTAAGGAGAATGGTGTTATTTCTTCTCTATATGTCTGGTAGAATTCAGAGGTGAATCCATCAGGCCCAGGGGTTTTGTTCTTGGGTAGTTTTTTGATTACCAATTCGATTTCGTCACTGGTGATTGGTCTGTTTAGTTTTTCTGTTTCTTGCTTGGTCAGTCTTGGAAGGTTCTATTTTTCTAAGAAGTTGTCCATTTCTTCTATGTTTTCCAGCTTGTTAGCATATAGATTCTCATAATATTCTCTTATGATTCTTTGTATTTCTGTGGGGTCCGTCGTGATTTTTCCTTTCTCATTTCTGATTGTGTTTATGTGTGTAGATTCTCTTTTTCTCTTAATGAGTCTGGCTAGGGGTTTATCTATTTTGTTTATTTTTTCAAAGAACCAGCTCTTGGTTTTATTGATTTTTTCTATTGTTTTATTCTTCTCAATTTTATTTATTTCTTCTCTAATCTTTATTATGTCCCTCCTTCTGGGGACTTTGGGCCTCATTTGTTCTTCTTTTTCCAATTTCAGTAATTGTGTCTTTAGACTATTCATTTGGGAATGTTCTTCCTTCTTTAAATAGGCCTGGATTGCAATATACTTTCCTCTTAGAACTGCCTTTGCTGCGTCCCACAGAAGTTGTGGCTTTGTGTTGTTGTCATTAGTCCCCATGTATTCTTTGATTTCTGTTTTGATTTGGTCGTTAACCCATTGATTAATTAGGAGAGTGTTGCTAAGTCTCCATGTATTTGTGAGCCTTTTTGATTTCTTTCTAAAATTTATTTCTAGTTTTATACCTTGGTGATCTGAGAAGTTGGTTGGTAGGATTTCAATATTTTTGAAATTACTGAGGTTCTTTTTGTGGCCTAGTATGTGGTCTATTCTGGAAAATGTTCCATGTGCACTTGAGAAGAATGTGTATCCTGTTGCTTTTGGGTGTAGAGTTCTGTAGATGTCTGTTAGGTCCATCTGTTCTAGTGTGTTGTTCAGTGCCTCTGTGTCTTTACTTATTTTCTGTCTGGTTGATCTGTCCTCTGGAGTGAGTGGTGTGTTGAAGTCTCCTAAGATGAATGCATTGCTGTCTATTTCCTCCTTTAATTCTGTTAGTATTTGTCTCACATATGCTGGCGCTCCTGTGTTGGGTGCATATATATTTATAATGGTTATATCTTCTTGTTGGACTGACCCCTTTATCATTATGTAATGTCCTTCTTTATCTTTGCTACTTTCTTCGTTTTGAAGTCTATTTTGTCTGATACAAGTACTGCAACACCTGCTTTTTTCTCTTTGTTGTTTGCATGAAATATCTTTTTCCATCCCTTCACTTTTTAGTCTGTGTATATCTTTGGATTTGAGGTGAGTTTCTTGTAGGCAGCATATAGATGGGTCTTGCTTTTTTATCCATTCTGTTACTCTGTGTCTTTTGATTGGTGCATTCAGTCCATTTACATTTAGGGTGATTATTGATAGGTATGTACTTATTGCCATTGCTGGCTTTAGATTCGTGGTTACCAAGGGTTCAAGGGTTGCTTCTTTACTATCTAACAATCTAACTTAACTTTCTTGTTAAGTTATTGTAAACACAGTCTGATGTTTCTTTCTTTCTCTCCCTTCTTATTCCTCCTCCTCCATTCTTTCTATAATAGGTGTTTTATTCTTTGCCTTTAGTTGGTATTTGGATGGTCTGCTTTCTTTGCTATGATTTTTTTTTCCTCTGGTGACATCTTTTTAGCCTTAGGTGTGCTTCCCTCTAGAGCAGTCCATTTAAGTTATCCTGTAGTTGTGGTTTATGAGACGCAAATTCTCTTAACTTTCGTTTATCTGGAAATTGTTTAATCCCTCCATCATATTTAAATGATAATCGTGCTGGATACAATATTCTTGGTTCGAGGCCCTTCTGTTTCATAACGTTAAATATATCATGCCATTCTCTTCTGGCCTGTAAGGTTTCTGTTGAGAAGTCTGATGATAGTCTGATGGGTTTTCCTTTGTAGGTGATCTTTTTTCTCTCTCTAGCTGCCTTTAATACCCTGTCTTTATCTTTGATCTTTGCCATCTTAATTATTATGTGTCTTGGTGTTGTCTTCCTTGGGTCCCTTGTGTTGGGAGATCTATGAGCTTCGGTGGACTGCGAGACTACTTCCTTCCCCAGCGAGGGAAAGTTTTCAGCAATTATTTCTTCAAAGACACTTTCTATCCCTTTTTCTCTCTCTTCTTCCTCTGGTACTCCTATAATGCTAATATTGTTCCGCTTGGATTGGTCACACAGTTCTCTTAATATTCTTTCATTCCTAGAAATCCTTTTATCTCTCTCTGCCTCAGCTGCTCTGTACTCCTGTTCTCTGTTTTCTATTCCATTAACAGTCTCTCGCATCTCATCCATTCTGCTGTTAAGCCCGTCGATCGCTTGTCTGATTTCTGTATTGTCTTTCCTCAGTTCCCTCACTTCGTCCCTCAGCTCTTGCACATTTCTCTGTAGGTCCATCAGCATGGTTATGACTTTTATTCTGAATTCTTTTTCAGGGAGGCTGTGCATTTCCATCCCTTCAGACTCCCTCTCTGGGGTTGTCTGGTTGATTTTGGTCTGAACCATATTCCTCTGTCTTTCATGGCTGTATAATTTGGTCACTGATAGTTGCCACGTATGTCAGCTGGGCTCTTTAAGACTGCCTCTTGGGGTGCCGAGTCCTCTCGGGTGTAGCTGCACGCTGTGCGCTTTCCTGTGTATTCTCGTCTCTCTTTTAGGAATAGATGTATTTTCTGTGTTTTCGTAGATAAATATAGTGTTGGGAGGAGATTTCTGCCACCCTGCTCACACCGCCATCTTCCCGGAAGTCCAGGATAGCCATTTTGACAATGTTAATTCTTCCTAGCCAAGAGCATGGGATGAATTTCCATTTATTAGTGTCCTCTTTAATTTCTCTTAAGAGTTTCTTGTAGTTTTCAGGGTATAGGTCTTTCACTTCCTTGGTTAGGTTTATTCCTATGTATTTTATTCTTTTTGATGCGATTGTGAATGGATTTGTTTTCGTGATTTCTCTTTCTGCTAGGTCATCGTTAGTGTATAGGAAAGCAACAGATTTCTGTGTGTTAATTTTGTATACTGCAACTTTGCTGAATTCAGATATTAGTTCTAGTAGTTTTGGAATGGAATCTTTAGGGTTTTTTATGTACAATATCATGTCATCTGGAAATAGTGACAATTTGACTTCTTTACCAATCTGGATGCCTTTTATTTCTTTGTGTTGTCTGATTGCCGTGGCTAGGACCTCCAGAACTATGTTGAATAAAAGTGGGGAGAGTGGGCATTCCTGTCTTGTTCCCAATCTTAAAGGAAAAGCTTTCAGCTTCTCACTGTTAAGTATGATGTTGGCTGTGGGTTTGTCATATATGGCCTTTATTATGTTGAGGTACTTGCCCTCTATATCCATTTTGTTGAGAGGTTTTATCATGAATGGATGCTGAATTTTGTCGAAGCTTTTCAGCATCTATGGAGATGATCATGTGGTTTTTGTCCTTCTTTTTGTTGATGTAGTGGATGATGTTGACGGATTTTCTAATGTTGTACTATCCTTGAATCCCTGGGATGAATCCCACTTGATCATGATGGATGATCTTTCTGATGTATTTTTGAATTCGGTTTGCTAATGTTTTGTTGAGTATTTTTGCATCTGTGTTCATCAGGGATATTGGTCTTTAATTTTTTTTGTGTGGTGTCTTTGCCTGGTTTTGGTATTAGAGTGATGTTGGCCTCGGAGAATGAGTTTGGGAGTATTCCCTCCTCTTCTACTTTTTGGAGAACTTTAATGAGGATGGGTATTAGGTCTTAACTAAATGTTTGATAAAATTCATTAGTGAAACCCTCTGGCACAGGCATTTTGTTCTTAGGTAGTTTTTTGATTACCAATTCAATTTCTTTGCTGGTAATTTGTCTATTCCGATTTTCTGTTTCTTCCTGCATCAGCCTTGAAAGGTTGTATTTTTCTAGAAAGTTGTCCATTTCTTCTAGGTTATCCAGTTTTTTACCATATAATTTTCATAGTATTCTCTCATAATTCTTTGTGTTTCTGTGGTATCCATAGTGATTTTTCCTTTTTCATTTCTGATTCTGTTTATGTGTGTAGACTCTCTTTTTTTCTTGGTAAGTCTGGCTAGGGGTTTATCTATTTTGTTTATTTTCTCAAAGAACCAGCTCCTGCTTTCATTGATTCTTTCTTTTGTTTTATTCTTCTCCATTTTATTTATTTCTACTTTAATCTTTATTATGTCCCTCCTTCTCCTTACTTTGGGCCTCATTTTTTCTTCCTTTTCTAGTTTTATTAATTGTGAGTTTAGACTGTTCTCTTGGGATTGTTGTTCTTTCCTGAGGTAGGCCTCTATTGCAATATATTTCCCTCTTAGCACAGCCTTTGCTGCATCCCACAGATTTTGTGGTGTTGAATTTTTGTTGTCATTAATCCCCATATATTGCTTGATGTCTGTTTTTATTTGGTCATTCATCCATTGATTATTTAGGAGCACGTAATTAAGCATCCATGTGTTTGTGGGCTTTTTGTTTTCTTTGTGTAATTTATTTCTAGTTTCATATCTTTTTGATCTGAGAAGCTAGTTGGTACAATTTCAATCTTTTTGAATTTACTCAGGTTCTTTTTGTGGCCTGATATATGACCTACTCTTGAAAATGTTCCATGTGCACTTGAGAAGAATGTGTATCCTGTTGCTTTTGGATGGAGTGTTCTGTAGCTGTCCGTTAGGTCCATCTGTTCTAATATGTTGTTCAGTGACTCTGTTACTTTACTTATTTTCTGTCTGCTTGATCTGTCCTCTGGAGTGAGTGGTGTGTTAAAGTCTCCTAAAATGAATGCATTGCATTCTATTTTCCCCTCTAATTCTGTTAGTATTTGTTTCACATATGTAGGTGATCCTGTGTTGGGTGCATAGATGTTTGTAATAGTTATATCCTCTTGTTGGACTGACCCCTTTTTCATTATGTAATGTCCTTCTTTGTCTCTTGTGACTTTTTTTGTTTTGAAGTGTATTTTGTCTGATATAAGTACTGCAACTCCTGCTTTTTTTTCACTATTAGTTGCATAAAATATCTTTTTCCATCCCTTTACTTTCAGTCTGTGTATGTCTTTGAGTTTGAAGCGAGTCTCTTATAGGCAGCATATAGATGGGTCTTGTTTTTTTATCCATTCAGTAACTCTATATCTTTTGATTGGTGCATTCAGATCATTTCATTTAGGGTGATTATCGATAGGTATGTACTTGTTGCCATTGCAGGCTTTCGATTTGTGGTTACCAAAGGTTCAAGGGCAATTCCCTTACTATCCTTCTGTCTAATATAACTTACTTCCTATTCTATTACAAACACAACCTAAAGGTTCTTTTTTTTTCCTCCTTTTTCTTCCCCCTCCATTCTTTGTATGTTATGACTCATCCTCTGTCCTCTTTGTCTTCTCTTCAATGACATCTGTTTAGCCTTAGGTATACTTCCATCTATAGGAGTCCCTCCAAAATGCCCTGTAGAGGTGGTTTGTGGGAGGTAAATTCTCTCAGCTTTTGCTTATCTGAAAATTGTTTAATCCCTCCTTCAAATTTAAGTCATAACCTTGCCAGGTAGAGTATTCTTGGTTCAAGGCCCTTCTGCTTCATTGCATTAAATATATCATGCCACTCCCTTCTGGCCTGTAAGGTTTCTGTTGAGAAATCTGATGATAGCCTGATGGGCTTTCCTTTGTATGTGATCTTATTTCTCTCTCTGGCTGCTTTTCATAGTCTGTCCTTATCCTTGATCTTTGCCATTTTAATTACTATATGTCTTGGTGTTGTCTTCCTTGGGTCCCTTGTGTTGGGTGATCTGTGCACCTCCATAGCCTGAGGGACTATCTCCTTCCCCAGATTGGGGACGTTTTCAGCAATTACCTCCTCAATGACATTTTCTATCCCTTTTTCTCTCTTCTTCTTCTTCTGGTACCCCTATAATGCGAATATTGTTCCATTTGGATTCGCCACACAGTTCTCTCAATATTCTTTCATTCTTAGAGATCCTTTTTTCTTTCTGCGCCTCAGCTTCTTTGTATTCCTCTTCTCTAATTTCTATTCCATTTACAGTCTCTTCCACTACACCTAATCTGCTTTTAAATCCCTCCATTGTATGTTTCATTTCAGATATGGTATTTCTTAATGATTGAATCTCCATCCTAAATTCGTTCCTGAGGTCTTAAATATTTTTCTGTACCTCCATAAGCATGTTTATAATTTTTATTTTGAACTCTCTTTCAGGAAGATTATTGAGTTTGGTTTCATTTGGCCCTCTTTCTGAGGTTTATGAGATTTTTGTCTGAACCATATTCTTTTTTTGATGTTTCATTTTTCTGTGTGGTGCCCACTAGTGTGCAGAGACTCCTGTCTCTGGAGCTTCTCAGCCCCTAGAGTGAAGTTGGGGGTTATAGGGGAGCGGAGCTTGTTCCTGGAGGGGAGGTAAGATCTGTTTCCTGCTTCCCGTCTGCGGTGCCTGTCTCCAGTGTCAGAGACAGTGGGCCAAGCACACACAGGTAAACTTCTGTGCTTTGCATCTCGTCTGTTGTAGGCGGGGCCTCCCTCTGGCTGGCCCGGCACCTGCGCAGTGACTTCGGGTTTGCGAGCAGGTGCCTGCAGGCCAGCAAGAAGGCTCGGCAGGCTGTGTGTCACGGTAGGGGGCTTCAGAGCTCAGTCGGCAGTCAGGGGGATGGAGCACCTGAAGCTCCTTAAAGTTCCCAACCAGCTGGGCAGAGCGTGCCCAGGCTACCTTGTCCAGCTCTCCTACTCCCGCACAGCAAGCTCCATGACCTCTCGCTTCTAGGAAGCCTCTCAGACTCCCTGCCTTTCCTCTGATGCAGAGTGGCAGGGTGTGGATCCCCTCCTCCACAAATGGTAGGAATATCAATTTTCTCAAGCACTCTGTCTGTCTGATCTCTCCAATGTCCAGAGCACCACACAATATAGGATTCTGCTCCCAAAGCAGATGTCAAGGGCGAGGTGTCCAGCAGTCCCAGGCTTTCACCCCCTCCCGCGCTCCGTTTCTCTTTCTCCCGCTGGTGAGCTGGGGTGGGGGAAGGGCTTGGGTCCTACCGGATTAAGGCTTTTGTACGTTACACTGTTTCTTGAGGTCTGCTCTATTCATGAGGTCTGTTTGCATTCTGGTTCAGCCTTCTTTCTTGTTGCTGTGTGAAGGTTAGTTGTATTTATTAACTATATTTTTGTAGTGTTTGTGATTTCGGGAGGGGCTCTCTGTCTCACCTCTCACACCGCCATCTTGGAAAAAACAAACAAATTGCAATCTGACAGTTTTATTTTTAAGGTTAACATTACCTACCATATTCTAGGCAAGTTGTTAAGATTTAAATTACATGATCACTTAATCCCCATTTTTCCTGAGGAAACTGGAACTCAAAGAGATTAAAGAGTTTGCCCAAGGTCACACACACAGCTGGCTTCAAACACCAGAGATGTGTTATTTTAACTGTTACAGTAATCCCTACAACAACTTTGCAAGTTAATATTCACAGGGAATTGGGGGCCAAAGATCAAGGAGACACCCTTTTTCCTGCCAAGCTTCCAAAGTAGTCTGCAAATAGGATCTTTCTGGAAAACAGTAATCCAAAGATTCAAAACTCTTAAGAGACACACATCAATCAGAAAGGTTTTTTCAAGATAACCGTATTTAATAATCAGCTATGCATGGGTTTGCATGGATTTCTCAGCTCCCCCAAGGTAAGAATTCTCTCCATGACTGTTAAGCTGTTTTAAAGGTCCAGGAAGAGATAGATACATGATTCTCCTCCTCCCATGGCCCTCCACTGATTTAGGAGGAGGAGACAACAAGAGGTCCACTACCCAGCAACATGAGCATGAGTTAGGGATGACAGCCATGACATTGAATGTCAACTTTTCTCTGCTTTGGAGGCTTGAGAACCAGATTTCCTGTACTCTCTGACAAAGACATTTCCTTGTAGTAAACTGGCAACAGATTTCATGACCAGATGTAAGCAATAAAGAAGACTGAGCCCATTCTGGGATACAGGCTTCAATACATTGTTTGATATATCCTGCCTTAAATATCTCTTGGGAATGGAAAATCCTAGGCCTTGTACAATGCTTTTAATGACAGACAAGCAAAATCCTTCTTGCAGATGAAGGAAGCATGTCCACAAATGATATTGCAGAAAGCCACCAAGTCACATCCACAGGATTGGCCAAAAGACCAAATAACCCAGTTAGCTACTCTCCCTATTTTACAGAGGAAGCCCTGAGAGATTAATTTGGCAGATTTTGTATTTTGTAACTTAGGCAGGTAATAAATAATCAAACCAGAATTCAGATCCAGTTATTTGATGCCAGAGCCCCTGTACCATTTAACCACACTACCTCCCTGCTCACACCTTCAGCAACTGACAAAATTTTATTGAGTGGATGAATATTAAAAAGTTATATTTCTCTCCACTTTCTCCATTTTTTTTTCTCTCCGTGAAGGAAGGAAATGAAAGCATTCACAAACACTCTAAAAGCAGAGGTATACGTCAGAGAAGAAAGGAAAGCAGAGAAGGACAAGTTTCAATACAAACTCAAAGGGCTTATTCAGAAAGACAGCAGGAATTTCCCCCTTGGTGCCGGTGGGCGGTGAAACCCACTGCAGAAGACCGAAAGCAAGCAGAAAAAAACACAACTGCCTTCCTTTAGGGGCCTTTCCAATAGTTTGTTGCTCCTTTATCTGGCAGCTGAAGGTAAGGTTTGGGAAGAAATCTGGTGATACAGTTAAACTTGTCCCAAGCCATTCACATTTTAGCTCAGGAAATTCTGCACTTCAGTTCACGGTCCTAAGAAATCATAATGGCATGGAATATATACCTCCAAAGTATGGGTTAGAATTGGTTGATCATTCATCCTAACTTTGCAAAGTGTATTATCCTGGAATTTCCAAGTATATTTATGGTATCTGTTCAATAAACAATCAAAGGCAGTCATGCCAAACCCCACTCAGTTCTATTTCTTTTTCTCTTTTTTCTCTTTTCCATGATGACTCTCCCTTTCTGTCATTCCCTTTTTGTTTCATCTCTTCTCTGCAGTTTCTCTTTTGCCCTTTCCAGGCCTTTAGTTCACACAGTCCGTGGAAATAGGGGAAGGGCTCTGGCAGGAAGTTCTGCCTATAACTTCGCCATTCTAAATTCTGCTCAAACTGCTCAGTGGTGGCTGTTCTTTCCACAAACATTTTCTGAGTGCCCATGACGTGCAGTCAGCTGGTGCCTAACCTTGGGGTGCTCACAGACTAGCAGGAGACATGGGTAAGGAATTAAATCAGAAGACAGCACAAGTTCAAGGTGTGGGACAGAAGATAGGATTGGACCATCAGTCAGATTCTTGAGGCAGGGAAGACTTCTGGAGGTGACACATGAACTAAAAGCAGAGTACACACAAGGCTGAAAGTGAGTTGGTGGAGCCATGCCAACAGCAATCAACCTCTAAGAATCAACTACACGAGCTTTAGTTCTCTTCACCTCCAGTCCCCTCCTTGCATTATCAATCAAGCTTCCATCATTCCTGACTGTTTATTAAGGTTATAATTCAGGTTTATTAGCTACTAGCGCAAATTGGATCTATTTTCAACAGTAAAGACTTCAAGAGCAATCACATCAGGATGTTCTTCCAGGATTTTTTTTTTCGTATCATTAATCTACAATTACATGTGCAACATTTTGGTTACTAAACTCCTCACTTCATCAGGTCCCCCCTACCTACTCCATTACAGTCACTGTCCATCAGCGTAGTGAGATGGTATAGAATCACTAATTGTCTTCTCTGAGTTGTACAGCCCTCCCGGTGCCCCACAACATTACATCTGCTAATCGTAATGCCCCTTTTTCCCCCTTGTCCCTCCCTTCCCACCCATCCCCAGTCCCTTTCCCTTTGGTAACTGTTAGTCCATTCTTGGGTTCTGTGAGTCTGCTGCTGTTTCGTTCCTTCAGTTTTTATTCTTTGCTCTTATGCTCCACATATAAGTGAAATCACTTGATATTTGTCTTTTTCCACTTGGCTTATTTCACTGAGCTTAATACCCTCTAGTTCCATCCATGTTGTTGCAAATGGTAGTCTTTGCTTTCTTCTTATGGCTGAATAATATTCCATTGTGTATATGTACCACTTCTTCTTTATTCATTCATCTACTGATGGACACTTAGGTTGCTTCCATTTCTTGGCTATTGTAAATAGTGCTGCGATAAACATAGGGGTGCATCTGTCTTTTTCAAACTGGGCTGCTGCATTATTAGGGTAAATTTCTAGGAATGGGATTCCTGGGTCAAATGGTATTTCTATTTTGAGTTTTTTGAGGAACCTCCATACTGCTTTCCACAATGGTTGAACTAATTTGCAGTCCCACCAGCAGTGTAGGAGGGTTCCCCTCTCTCCACATCCTCGCCAAAATTTGTTGTTGTTTGTGTTTTGGATGTTGGCTATCCTCACTGGTGTGAGGTGGTATCTCAATGTGGTTTTAATCTGCATTTCTCTGATGATTAGCGATGTGGAGCATATTTTCCTGTGCCTGTTGGCCATCTGAATTTCTTCTTTGGAGAAGTGTCTATTCAGATCCTCAGCCCATTTTTTAGTTGGATTATTTGCTTTTTGTTTGTTGAGGTGCATGAGTTCTTTATATATTTTGAATGTCAACCCCTTATCAGATATATCATTTATGAATATATTCTCCCATACTGTAGGATGTCTTTTTGTTCTACTGATGGTGTCCTTTGCTGTACAGAAGCTTTTCAGCTTGATATAGTCCCACTTGTTGATTTTTGCTTTTGTTTCCCTTGCCCGGGGAGATATGTCCATGAAGAAGTCACTCATGTTTATGTCCAAGAGATTTTTGACTATGTTTTTTTCTAAGAGTTTTATGGTTTCATGACTTACATCCAGGTCTTTGATCCATTTTGAGTTTACTTTTGTGTATGGGGTTAAACAGTAGCCCAGTTTCATTCTCTTACATGTAGCTGCCCAATTTTGCCAACACCAGCTACTGAAGAGGCTGTCATCTCCCCATTGTATATCCAAGGCTCCTTTATCATATATTAATTGACCGTATATGTTTGGGTTAATGTTTGGATTTTCAATTCTGTTCCACTGGTCTGTGGGTCTGTTTTTGTGCCAATACCAAATTGTCTTGATTACTGTAGCTTTGTAGTAGAGCTTGAAGTCTGGGAGCATAATTCCCCGTTTTATTCTTCCTTCTCAGGACTGCTTTGGCTATTCGGGGTCTTTTGTGGTTCCATATGAATTTTAGAACTATTTGTTCCAGATCATTGAAGAAAGCTGTTGGTTTTTTGATAGGGATTGCATTGAATCTGTAGATTGCTTTAGGGAGTATAGCCATTTTGACAATATTTATTCTTCCTAGCCAAGAGCATGGGATGAGTTTCCATTTGTTAGTGTCCTCTTTAATTTCTCTTAAGAGTGCCTTGTAGTTTTCAGGGTATAGGTCTTTCACTTCCTTGGTTAGGTTTATTCCTAGGTATTTTATTCTTTTTGATGCAATTGTGAATGGAATTGTTTTCCTGATTTCTCTTTCTGTCAGCACATCATTAGTGTATAGGAAAGCAACAGATTTCTGTGTATTAATTTTGTATCCTGCAACTTTGCTAAGTTCAGATATTAGTTCTAGTAGTTTTGGAGTGGAGTCTTTAGGGTTTTTTATGTACAATATCATGTCATCTGCAAATAGTGACAATTTGACTTCTTCTTTACCAATATGGATGCCTTGTATTTCTTTGTTTTGTCTGATTGCTGTGGCTAGGACCTCCAGTACTATGTTGAATAACAATGGGGAGACTGGGCATCCCTGTCTTGTTCCCAATCTTAGATGAAAAGCTTTCAGCTTCTCGCTGTTAAGTATGATGTTGGCTGTGGGTTTGTCGTATATGGCCTTTATGATGTTGAGGTACTTGCCCTCTATACCCATTTTGTTGAGAGTTTTTATCATGAATGGATGTTGAATTTTGTCAAATGCTTTCTCAGCATCTATGGAGATGATCATGTGGTTTTTGTTCTTTTTGTTGATGTGGTGGATGATGTTGATGGATTTTCGCATGTTGTACCATCCTTGCATCCCTAGGATGAATCCCACTTGATCATGGAGTATGATCCTCTTGATGTATTTTTGAATTCGGTTTGCTAATATTTTGTTGAGTATTTTTGCATCTATGTTCATCAGGGATATTGGTCTGTAATTTTCTTTTTTGGTGAGTTCTTTACCCGGTTTTGGTATTAGAGTGATGCTGGCGTCCTAGAATGAGTTTGGAAGTATTCCCTCCTCTTCTATTCTTTGGAAAACTTTAAGGAGAATGGGTGTTATTTCTTCTCTATATGTCTGGTAGAATTCAGAGGTGAATTCATCTGGCCCGGGGGTTTTGTTCTTGTGTAGGTTTTTGATTACCGATTCAATTTCATTGCTGGTAATTGGTCTCTTTAGGTTTTCTGTTCTTGGTTGGTCAGTCTTGGAAGGTTGTATTTTTCTAAGAAGTTGTCCATTTCTTCTAGGTTTTCCTGCTTGTTAGCATATAGATTTTCATAGCATTCTCTTATAATTCTTTGTATTTCTGTGGGGTTCTTCATGATTTCTCCTTTCTCATTTCTGATTGTGTTTATGTGTGTAGATTCTCTTTTTCTCTTAATAAGTCTGGCTAGGGATTTATCTATTTTGTTTATTTTTTCAAAGAACCAGCTCTTGGTTTCATTGATTTTTTCTACTGTTTTATTCTTCTCAATTTTATTTATTTCTTCTCTGATCTTTATTATGTCCCTCCTTCTGGTGACTTTGGGCCTCATTTGTTCTTCTTTTTCCAATTTAAATATTTTTGTCTTTAGACTATTCATTTGGGATTGTTCTTCCTTCTTTAAATAGGCCTGGATTGCAATATACTTTCCTCTTAGAAATGCCTTTGCTGCATCCCTCGGAAGTTGCGCCTTTGTGTTGTTGTTGTCATTTGTCTCCATATATTGTTTGATCTCTGTTTTAATTTGGCCGCTGATCCATTGATTATTTAGGAGCATGTTATTTAGCCTCCATGTATTTCTGAGCCTTTTTGTTTTCTTTGTACAATTTATTTCTAGTTTTATACCTCTGTGATCTGAGAAGTTGGTTGGTTGAATTTCAATATTTTTGAATTTACTGAGGTTCTTTTTGTGGCCTAGTATGTGGTCTATTTTGGAAAATGTTCCATGTGCACTTGAGAAGAATGTGTATCCTGCTGCTTTTGGGTGTAGAATTCTGCAGATGTCTGTTAGGTCCATCTGTTCTAGTGTGTTGTTCAGTGCTTCTGTGTCTTTACTTATTTTCTGTCTGGTTGATCTGTCGTTTGGATGAGTGGTGTGTTGAAGTCTCCTAAAATGAATGCATTGCTTTCTATTTCCTCCTTTAATTCTGTTAGTATTTGTTTCACATATGCTGGCGCTCCTGTGTTGGGTGCATATATATTTAAAATGGTTATATCCTCTTGTTGGACTGACCCCTTTATCATTATGTATTGTCCTTTATCTCTTGTTACTTTCTTCGTTTTGAAGTCTATTTTGTCTGATACAAGTACTGCAACACCAGCTTTTTTCTCCCTGTTGTTTTACATGAAATATCTTTTTCCATCCCTTCACCTTTAGTCTGTGTATATCTTTGGGTTTGAGATGAGTCTCTTGTAAGCAGCATATAGATGGGTCTTGCTTTTTTATCCATTCTATTACTCTGTGTCTTTTGATTGGTGTATTCAGTCCATTTACATTTAAGGTGATTATCGATAGATATGTACTTATTGCCATTGCTGGCTTTAGTTTCGTGGTTGCCAAAGGTTCAAGGGTAGCTTCTTTACTATCTAACAGTCTAACTTAACTCTCTTGTTAAGCTATTATAAACACAGTCTGATAATTCTTTCTCTCCCTTCTTATTCTTCCTCCTCCATTCTTTATATATTAGGTGTTTTATTCTGTACTCTTTTACGTTTCTTTTGACTGTTTTGTGGATATTTGATTTTACTTTTTGCCTTTAGTTAGTATTTGGATGGTCTGCTTTCTTTGCTATGATTTTATTTTCTCTGGTGACATCTTTTTAGCCTTAGGAGTGCTTCCGTCTAGAGCAGTCCCTTTAAGATATCCTGTAGAGGTGGTTTATGGGAGGCAAATTCCCTCAGCTTTCGCTTGTCTGGGAATTGTTTAATCCCTCCCTCAAATTTAAATGATAGTCATGCTGGATACAGTATTCTTGGTTCAGGGCTCTTCTGTTTCATTATGTTAAATATATCATGCCATTCTCTTCTGGCCTGTAAGGTTTCTGTTGAGATGTCCGATGATAGTCTGATGGGTTTTCCTTTGTAGGTGATCTTTTTTCTCTCTCTTGCTGCCTTTAATACTCTGTCCTTGTCTTTGATCTTTGCCATTTTAATTATTATGTGTCTTGGTGTTGTCTTCCTTGGGTCCCTTTTGTTGGGAGATCTATGGGCTTCCGTGGTCTGAGAGACTATTTCCTTCCCAGCCTGGGGAAGTTTTCAGCAATTATTTCTTCAAAGACACTTTCTATCTCTTTTTGTCTCTCTTCTTCTGGAACACTTATAATGCAAATATTGTTCCATTTGGATTGGTCACACAGTTCTCTTAATATTCTTTCATTCCTAGAGATCTTTTTATCTCTCTCTACCTCAGCCTCTCTGTATTCCTGTTCTCTGATTTCTATTCCATTAACAGTCTCTTGCACCTCGTCCAGTCTGCTCTTCAACCTGTCAATCGACTGTTTCATTTCTGTAATATCTCTCCTCACTTCCTCCCTTAGCTCTTGCATATTTCTCTGTAGATCCATCATCATGGTTATGACTTTATTCTGTATTCTTTTTCAGGAAGGTTGTTTAAATCTATGCCATAAGGCCCTCTCTCTCTGGGATTGTCTGTGTGATCTTTGTCTGGACCATATTCCTCTGTCTTTTCATGGTGATAGAAATGGTCGTTGGTAGGTGCCACGTGTGTCAGCTGGGAGAACAAAGTCCCTTGCTGCTTGTTGCTCTCCTTGCCCTTCTCCGGGGCTGAGCTTGTGTCCCGCACACTGAGAGGCATTCTCTGGGATAATCCCCTGAGCTGCCTTTGTGGGAGGTCACCCTCAGCCTAGCCTATACCTTGTTATGGTTTCTGGGGCCCTTCCCGCTTAGCTGCACGCCAGCCGGGAGTAGATTCTGAGGTTGCTGTGGGCAAGGCTGCTCCTCCACTGTTCTGCAGCAGTGGCGGCTCTGCCGGATCCTTTGTGGCACCTGCCAGGGGGAACGAATGGCAGGCTGTTGATCTCTGTGGGAAGCCTGGCCGCCGGCCAGGGGGTCTGAAATTCCACAAGACTCCCAGCCTGCTGGGCTGAGGGAGATGGGACGATTTTGTTCCACTGTTGGGCACTTGTCTCTTTAAAACTTTTTAAAAAGCTCCCACTTTTCTTTTGTTCCAGGGAGCCAGCTGAGGGGACCTGCTTGCAGTCTCCATCTTAGATCCTGCCCTTCGGCTTCCCTAATCTCTGATACACCATGTGATGTGTGTCTGTGCTCCCGGTGCAGATCACCAGGGCTGGTTATTTAGCTGGCCCGTGCTTCCACTCCCTCCCCACTCTGATTGTTTTCCTCCCACTGGTGCACTGGGGTAGGGGAGTGCTCGGGTCCCACCGGGTTGCGGCTCCGTATCTTACCCGCTTCGTGAGGCCCTGAGTTCTCGCAGATGTAGCTGTAGCCTGGCTTTTGTAGTGTAGCTTCTGGTCTCTCTTTTAGGAATAGTTGTATTTGTTGTATTTTCACAAATACATTTGGTTTGGGGAGGAGATTTCTGCCGCCCTGCTCATGCTGCCGTCTTCCCAAAAGTCCCCTCTTCCTGGGTTTTTTTAAATGGCTCATGTGGAGGTGATAGGAACCCTCTCATTTTACTTGCTAAACTGCACTCTATCACTTTACTCTAAAAGCTATAGCAGAACTAGGAACATGATGGGCATTGAAGCTTATTAACACTGTTTGAGCTGCAGAGTATTTCAGACAGTGCACAAACTATTTCTGTTGTGTAATCAGGGCACATGAGGTCCCAGAAACTAATGAGAGAATTCAAATAGAACCAACCACCTCATTTAATGTTCAACCTTAGGTGGACATTAAAGTCATCCAGATGAAGGACAGCAGATGGCTAAATAAGTTTTAATTTTAATTTTTATACTTCCACCCCACGCCTTTGCTCATCTCTGTGTGAGAAAACTCTTGAAAGATGTCTTTCCTGTTCATTCATGCTCACACTGTTGGGTAGATGTGCCTATCAGGCTATTCAGACAAAAATCAGTTGTGTGGCTAGGGAAGTATGGAATCATAAGACCTTACCACACTTGTGTTGTATCCAGTGGTGTTTTCATATGTGTATAAGACATTGCTAAAATTTTCCAGGAAAACTCCAGAAGACAAAAAAAAGAGAGAGAGAGAGAGAATCCACCCATCTTACAGGGAACAGGTTCCCTTCCAGGCATTGTTAGAACAATCAGCAATGCCTTATGGCAGGAAAAGTCTCTGCCAAGATTGTTTAGGAGGCTTGGAGGAATCACTCTTCCCTTCTGAGTGATTTAGCCTCACCATTAAAGCTGATTCACTGGCTTTATTACATGTGATGTGTATTCCAAAAGCACGGTGGAAGAGAACTGTGTGGCAGAGAATGGTACAGCTTTGGGGATTCTTTTATTTTTTTTTCTTCCCCTATGAATTCAGTACTTGTCAAAAATGCTGGTTCAACAGCCCTGCATCTGAAATCCATCCATGAATAAAACCAGTTCGGGCAGTTCAGCTATGCTATTACTCCATCAATACGTTTCAAACAGGATAAAAATCTTCACTTAACTAATACACCCGGGATCACGGTGGCCAGACATTAAGCCATTTGGAGTTATGAATACACCCCTGCAAGTTAGGTGTCTATCGGCCAGGCACCAGTCAAAAAGAGAGAAGGAGGGTTGGGGGCAGGGGGACTATTCTAGGTATTTTGGGCAGAGGGAATATTATACAGGAGATGGTTTGCAAAGGTGCTGAAAGGGTTGACTGAAGAGAGAAGGGAGGTGAAGAACAAAGGGAAGCTGGGTGGATACCCAAGGATCCGAGGCTGCTAATGCCACTGGGGAGGACACCTGGAGCTTGCAAATGCTGATGCACTATTGGAGAGCAGTTGCTATTGGCTCTGGATCCCGAGAAGATGCTGCCTCGGTCTGGGTGGTGGAGACAGGAATCACCCCACCCCCACTGCTCCTTCAGCTGTTGCAACGACCTCCAGCAACTGCCACACTTGGAGGCAGAAACAGGAAGTTTCTCTCCTTCCTCTGTCTTCTAATCTCCAGCTAGTGCCTCCCATTGGCAGACACTAATGGAAAGCCAGCCCCAGGAAGCTCGGAAACTGCAGCGGGCTTATTCCCAGCTCTGGCATCCCAAAGCAGAGGCTAGAAAGGCAGCAGCAGAGTGTGGGGCTAGGGGCGATGAGGAAATAGCCAACCCTGTGTCCACATAAAAACCATAGTAAGCATTCTTTAACATGGAAGCAGAAGCTTGTCCCAGAAACATAAGAGAATGGAGCATGCCAAGCCTGCCATGTCTTTTTGCTCCAGTGGGACTTATACACACTCTAGAAAACACCTTTCATATTCCCACCGCTCTCATAACTGACTGTTCACAAGTCTCATGGAAGCCATCATGACACTGTCCCTAGCAGAGAAAGACATCCCCATCAAACAATGATGCTGGACTGAGCCCTTATGTGATCAGCAGTTTAAAAGATGTGGAATTGTAAAATGTGGTCTCAACCCCTCAAGGAGTTCACAGTCTGATTGAAAGAACACCCAAGACCCTCCTCATCTCGCGCCTGCTCGCCACGAGAGCCACATTCTAGCCTCTGCCCCTTCAGCTGATCCATGCCATCCTGAGCCACCCCCTTCCTTCCCAAAGTGGCCCATGCGGTTGCCTCTGGCAACTCCCATTACCACCCCATTGCCCTCTTTGGCTAGATAAAACCCTTCAAGATTCAGCTTGATGCCGCTTCCCCGGGAAGCCTTCCCCTTCCCCAAGCCTAGGAGAGGGGCCCATGGTACTTCATCCCTACTCCTACCAGTGAATTTATCACATAGAAGCGTCACTGTGTATTTCCAAGCTCGTGTTAAGAAGAAGGGCAAGCTTCTCCCTCTAGTCCTTTGGAATGGCTGGTTTGGATCTGGGCAGCTGGAACCTTACAAACAACTTAGAGTCCGTAATGGATATTATCATTTTCTCTATGCTTTCTTAAGTGAAAAAGCTGGTCAGCACCGATGTAATCATCTGCTGACTTAACTGCCTCATTCACTCAGCTGTTACACAGCTTCAGGGCAGAGACCATCTTATTCATCAATTTACGGCAGGCCCGTGTGAGCCACTCTGCAAGTGTTTGTTGACAGAATGAAGGAGGACTTGGGGAAGAGGACGTACTTGCTCTGAGCCTTGAGGAACGAGTGTGGGATTTGGGCTGGTGTAGGGGGAAAAGGAAATCACCATGACAGGAGAAGGAGCACACCCTCAGAGAGGGCAGTGCACCCTCAGTGTCCGAGACACATGGCAGGAGGAAGTGAACAGAGGCACCAAGAGAAATATGACAGGTTGTGGCAACTGTACAGGAGAGTTTGGACCTCAGACTCTGGAAAGAGGAAAGCACCGGAGATTTCTGAATAGAAAAGCAATGTTATAACACAAATATTCAAGGGCAGAGGAGTCCTTATGTCACTGATACCAGCCAGAGAGGTGTTGTAAAATTTTAGCTGAATGAAAAAAAGTGGGTCCTCTGATCATCAGACAAACATTTACTGCTATGGTATGCCCCAGCTACATACCCCTACTAGAGGTACTTCATAAATATTTGCTCATTGCTATGGTTTTGCTTCCTACTGTAAGTTTTACACTGGTCTAGGATAAAAATCAGAAGGCTTAAGATAAAGGAGAATAGAGAAAAGAGAGTTCTTGTCAGTTAATGAATGTTCTAATATTAGCATCCCAGATGCAACTGAAAATGCCAGATGACTTCAGAAATGAACTACCGTGAGAACTTAGGTGTCTCTTTAGAGAAAAGAATATCCCAGGATTCAAGTCAGCCTCCCTCTGAAGATCTTAGGAAGGTAGAAACAGCACAAGAAATCAAGAATCTCCTCTGAATATAAAATCTTGGTGTATAGAAGTATCAATAGAACATTCCAAACAATCTGCTTTGCAAAATTTATTTATTTTTTAATTCTCTAAAAAGACTTTGGACAGCAGTTTGCTTTGTGCACTTAACAAGTGCTTATTGAGAACACACATTTTGAGGGTGACCTGCCTCTGGTTCTGTATGGGAGGGGAATGGAGGAGGAACGTACAGATCTTATCCTGGGGGCAAGGGAGACGTCAGCAAGTCCTTCCCAGGTTAGGGGACAAGAGAACAATTTGAAGAGAGTTGCAAAAATCCTGAACACAGCTGAGTTACAAACACAGAGGCCTCATTCTGGAGGAACTCAAGTCTTGTGACAGTTGGGTTCCTGTTCCTTTTCCTCTGGCCCCCAGGCCTGGGTCAAGCCTTGAGCCTTCTTCTGGCTGGCCAGCCTAGCTTTCCCGACATTGACTTCTTTAGCCATCCTTTCTTCCTGAGAACCTTTTGTTCCTATTGGTTCTCCTCCTAAGGACTCCAAGTTATCTAAAGCATTTGCACACCAAGCAAGCTAAATGTATTGAGTTATCCATTTCCTCTTACTAATCAAGTGATACACAGATATACAGATAGGTAGATACCAAAAGTTCTGATTCACAACAATGAGATGCCCAACTCCAAGATGGCTAGCCATTTACAGTGGTCCAGAATACAGGGCCCTTACACTTGTACCTTGCCCTGGAGGGCTGATATAACCTGGACTGGGACCAACAGAACTCTTCAAATCTCTTCTGGGGAGGTGCTTGAAACAAAGACATGCAGTCTCATGCAGTGTCAGGGCAGAGGCAAAAAGAAAGCAAGGAGTAGGCAGACACCATAGAGCAAAGAGGAAGCCAAAAGGTAGAGAGGAAAGCGGAGCAGCAGTGAGTCCACGAAGGGTGAGAAGTTGCAGGTGGAGGGAAAAGCAGAGCCTGAGCAGTGGAGGCACCGGTGGGCTGTTGCGGGGTTGCCCTTAGGGCCGAGCTCCTGTGGAATGACAGGCGTGTCTGCTGCTGGCAGGACAGGGACATTTGATTGTTTGAAGGACAGTGAGCTCTTTTAAGATCACATATGCAGATTAAAATTCAAAACCTAGCTCATTCAGAAATCAAAGACACACATGCCTTTTAGATTATCTATGGTTTATATTATGTGCTCTATTATCCCACACTCGTGACCCCATTAGTTGAAAAAAGAAGTAGGTGATTACACTTATTTTCATTTTGAAACTTGAATTTAAGACAATTGGGTTTGGATTGAAAGAGAAGAAATGTCAAGCTTCTGAACCCTCATCAAGGCAGCCAGAGAGCCGACAAGACCAGGCGTGAGGAAGGTGTGACATCGATACACAGATTCCAAAACGTCATAGAAAAGACAAAGATGATCTATTTCTACTAATGATGATCATAATTTCCCCTTTCTGTTCATTTCCCCCAACGCCTGGAACATGAGATCACACAGATAAACCCTTTTGCATCTCAGCCCTTGCCTGTGTGATATTATTTTTAAGTCAGTTCTCTAATTTTCCGACCTGAATCCTATCTCACTGGCCACATTTATGTTGCCACTCAGCAGTAACAGAGAGGGTGACAGTCAGCAGTACAGAGGAGCTGGACTCAACCTTCTTAGCAGGGTGTGGGTGGGCTTATAACGAAAAAATGTAAGAACTGCTCCCAGCTAATGGAAAAATAAATTGGAATTGTATTGGGAAAGTGTCCAAAAGGACTTGCCTTAAATGAGAATTGAATTCTTATTAGAAAAAATCTGCTAAGAGTAAAAAAAGAAAAGAATGTTCCCTCTAATCATACAGTGGTCCTTATAATTTATCATTTCATCGCTCTCCTATACAGGGACACTACACTTTACAGCCTGTCAAATGTTTTTGTAATTAAGAAAGTGCCCTCTGCCCGGCAACCTGCAGTAAATTCTCCTTTCATGTGAAAGTTTCACCCTTGTGGTGAAACTACTCGTGCCAGTTTCTTCATGTTCCAAGCTCTAAAGGAGAAGTCATCATCTTAGCCTTTGCCAAGAAGAACAAACATTTAGGAAGCTGCTTGTGAATGTGCCATAGCTGCTGTTCGGCAATATATCATATTTCTTTCCATTCAAAAAATATTTACTGAGGGCTTACCATGTTCTGGGCACTAAGCACCAGGCGGCACTCACAATTGGAACAAAGCTCTTCTGGTTATCTTGAGCGTGGGAAGGGCAGGAATAGATCAAGAAAGGAGGTTACACAGAAAGATTGGGGTTTGGGGTCAGTTTGGGGGGGTTCTGGGGGTATGCTTTGGAGTAGCATAAGGAGTTTGGACTTTATTCTTTAGACAATGTTGAAGCCATTGGATGTTTTTGAGAAAAACTGGTCAGACCTGAAGGTCAGGAGATCCACCTGGTGGCACCGACATAGCAGTTGGTAGACGAGGGAGGGGGGATGGTCTGAGCAAGAACTCATCGGTTCCCACTTAGGGGACAGGTGAGAACGGGTGGCAAAAGTGTCATTGGGGTTTTGAGCCCAGCGATGGGGCTGATGGTAGCTTCTGAACCAAAACAGTGGAGGTAGATGACTCCGGCTTGGGCTCTACTGAATCGGAGTTGTTGAGAGATACAGAGATGTTGCTCTTTGGCAGGAGTGAGAAATGAACATTAGAACTTAAGATAAAGATCTGGTGGTGCCTGCCAGATGGACAGGGATGAGGGGCAAGTAGAAGCCCTGGGGTTCACTGCTAGGTCACTGGACACGCTCACAAAGGCCATTTCAGTGGAGCAGTGTCAGTGAGAGGTTACAAGGCCATTTGCCAAGGATGAGTAAGTAAAGACGGTGAGCTCGGGCTAGCCTTTGCATGGTGCCTTGAAGGCTTTCTGGTTCTCTTCTTAAGATCAGAAACATTTGAAGATAAAGAAAACGGGGAGCTAGCCGATGAATCACAATCTCCCCCATAACGGGCTGCGTCCTATGAGCATTCTCTTTGGATTTGCCAGCTTAGTGTTTCTAACCACTCCCTAAGCCTCTGCTATTTTTCTGTGATTGCAAATAACGATGAAATAATGGCAAATATAGCTACCATTCCCAGGCATTTACACGTTGCCAGGTATCACACCAAGAACTCTGAACATATTGATGAATTTCATCTTCACCACAGCTCTAAAAGGTTGAGAGTCTCATGATTGCCAGTTTTACACATGAGGAAACTCAGACAAGGGACATTAAATAACTTGCCCACATTCATGCTGAGCTGGGATTCAGTCCTGGTAACCTGCCAGAGTCTGTGCCCTTAATCTTGATGCTGGCCTCCCCCAGCCACTGCAAAGGTTAAAAGGAGTCCAGGGTATTTTGCAGAAACTTAACACAGTGATAGAAAGCTTTCAAATATTCATTTTCTTAATAGACTGGCTCTACTTAGAAAGTGACACAGGTCAAGATATCATCACTTGTTCCAGGGCAAATAGCTATATAGGAAAGTTGAAAAATCTGCTAACATCATAAGCCTAGAACTGAGGATTCAAGGAGCTTAGGAGGAACCCTAAAGCCCCTCTGGTCCAGTGTCTTGTTTTATGTAAAAAGAAACCACCATCCAGAGCAGCAGAATGGCTTGGCCAAGGTCACATCACGGACTAAGGGCCAACTAAGACTGGAACTCAATATCTTGAGTCTTTCTGCTGGACCTGGGGGCGGAGGAGACAGGGCAGAAGTGGTGTGGTGAGAGAGGAAGGAGGCAGCAGGGGTGAGGTGAGGCTGCATCCCAGGACCCAGGACCAGGTGAGAGTGGGATGTCCTGACCTGTTGTCAGGCTGCAGCCCAGCTCAAGCCTTTTCCTGAGGTCTCCTGAACTGGCACGTTCCTTTCACCAATCAGTACGCTCTTATTTCCTTTCTTTCCCCCACTCTCCACCCTACCCCATACCCTCTCCCTGGGCTCTTACATTATCCATGCCCAGAGGAAAGTGTGGATGAGGCCTGACAGATGAGTGTTTAATGAGTGTGTTTAAATTGATTAGCTGACCCACAGATGAATGAATGATCAAAAAGATGAACAGCAAAGGAAAAGTAGCTCAATGGATCACCCCTGATCCACTGGGGAAGCAAGAAAATAACCTCAGAAGAATCTGCTTAGATCCTACAGAGCAAAAACATGTGGTCTATCTCAGGGGCTTGAATTGGGCAGGGTTGGTACTGGTCCTTTTTAGGATTTGTCTGCTTTTTTTTTTAACATTGAAGCTCTCAGTGTCTGAGCTGTAGTTTGTAACTTTCACCTTTCAATGGCATTCCATCTTGCTGCCAACAGGGATAAGTAATGAGAAAACAGTAAATGAGTGTCTCTTGCGAAAACAGCTCTCCACAAAAAAAACTTACCGTACAAACACGGCTGCTCCTAAATGGGCTTCCACATAGGCCAAGAAACAGAAAGCACATTTTGCAAAATAACAACCTCTCCCAAAACTGTTCCAGCTCTTTAGGTGGTGTTAAATCGCATAAGCAGAGATAGAGAAGTTATTCTTCTCCAATGGTCATCATTTCATCACCTTTTTGTCTCAGAGATGTTTTACATTTTCAGGCCATTCTATGTGTATAATGAAATTACATGGCAAGGAAAATACAAAAACACTTTGCTCTCATCACAAGAAAAAAATATTTTTTGTAACTATGTATAGTGATGATGTGAATTAGACTTACTGTGGTGATCATTTTACAATATATACAATATCAAATTAGTTATATCTGACACCTGAAACTAATATATGTCAATTATATCTAAAAAAAAAGCCAGTCATAAAAGGTCAAAAAAACCCACAAAAACACACTTACTTTACACATCAAAAATATGAGTAGTTTCCAGCTTGAATTTGAGAGCATGCAGAATAGGCAGGTATGTATATAGGTTTGATTTTAGGGACTCTGGGGCCACCCCCAATGAAAAACACTTTTCCTGGTGACTCCTTGTTGCCTGATGTTAGCACTTCGTTAGGGCTTATACTTCAGTTTGAGGATTTTCCCTGTGATAATTATCTTGATGTTGGTAATCGTTCTACAGTGTATATGTGTATCAAGTCATCATGTTGTACACTTTAAATATATGCAATTATATTTGTCCATCATTCCTCAATAAAGTTAGAAAAAGAAATAAAAGAGGAATTGTCGCTGGAAAGGACATGGCATTATATCAAGGCTGACACAGGCCAGTAGGCCTAGACAGGTCATCAAAATGAGTGACAAGGGGTCGGAGGGTGCGGTAAGAACATTTCCAACTCAATCACTATTTTAAATGACAGCTGAGCTGTGTCCTCGAGTCAGAGGCAGTAGGGAGTGGTGGGTGCTGAGCAAAAAGGAGAGCACCCAGCTTGTCTGAAGGGGCAGTGGCTACACAGCTGTGGCCAGTTGTTGCCTCCTAAGGATGGAGACCCCAAGTACCCAGATCAGTTTTGTCAGAAGAAACTGAAATTCTGATTCTAATGTTAATTTTCCCTGTTTTAAAATAGCAGGAGGACCAAACAGAACACATTTTCTAGCCATACCTGGTTTGTGGACCTTGGCTTCCAACCTCTTTAAATCCTCTTAGTTATCATTGTCATGATATGAACCAGTGGATCTCATCCTTAGACTTAGTTTGAATCCCAGACTTCCTTGTTTTAAACAATTTAAAGGTTTTATTTTTGTTGAAGTACAGTTGATATTGAACACTACATTAGTTTCAGGTGTACAACAGAGTGATTCAACAGTTACATACATTACAAAATACCCACCATGGTAAGTGTAATTACCTTCAGTCACCACACAAAGATATTACAATATTACTGACTATATTCCCCATGCTGTGAATCCCAGACTTTCCATTCAATGAATGTGTTATATATGAATATGCAGCATATATTTTAATAATGTAAAAATGGGCAGAGGAGCTGAACAGACACTTCTCCAAAGAAGAAATTCAGATGGCTAACAGGCACATGAAAAGATGCTCCACATCGCTAATCGTCAGAGAAATGCAAATTAAAACCACAATGAGACATCACCTTACACCAGTTAGGATGGCCACCATCTAAAAGACAAACAACAACAAATGTTGGCAAGGGTGTGGGGAAAGGGGAACCCTCCTACACTGCTGGTGGGAATGTAAACTAGTTCAACCATTGTGGAAAGCAGTATGGAGGTTCCTCAAAAAACTCAAAATAGAAATACCATTTGACCCAGGAATTCCACTCCTAGGAATTTACCCTAAGAATGCAGCAGCCCAGTTTGAAAAGACATATGCACCCCTATGTTTATCGCAGCACTATTTACAATAGCCAAGAAATGGAAGCAACCTAAGTGTCCATCAGTAGATGAATGGATAAAGGAGATGTGGTACATATACACAATGGAATATTATTCAGCCATAAGAAGAAAACAAATCCTACCATTTGCAACAACATGGATGGAGCTAGAGGGTATTATGCTCAGTGAAATAAGCCAGGCAGAGAAAGACAAGTATCAAATGATCTCACTCATCTGTGGAGTATAAGAACAAAGCAAAAACTGAAGGAACAAAACAGCAGCAGACTCACAGAACCCAAGAATGGACTAACAATTACCAAAGGGAAAGGGACTGGGGAGGATGGGTGGGAAGGTAGGGATAAGGAGAAAAAGGGGCATCACGACTGGCACACATAATGTTGGGGGGAAACAGGGAAGGCAGTATAACACAGAGAAGACAAGTAGTGATTCTATAGCATCTTACTATGCTGATGGACAGTGACTGTAATGGGGTATGTGGTGGGGACTTGATAATAGGGGGAGTCTAATAACCATAATATTCATGTAATTGTACATTAATGATAGCAAAAAAAATATGTGTTGCACATTAGCATAAATGTTATATGTTATATGTTATATTAATATATTATTAGGCCTAGTTAGACTTAACTTGTAGAAGCCCAGTTTTCACATCTATAAAAGATGACATTGGCCACCTTGCAGGGAGTTTGTGAGGTTTATTGTGTACATTCGTTTCCATTCTTACTAAATGCCCTGTGGGGAGCTACCTAAAACCTGGGGCTCCTACATTTGACATTTTGTGGAAAAGCTAGTCCTTAGAGCTGGAGGAAGACAGATGCAAATGGGATCAAGGCCCTGGAGGACTTGGGGAAAGTTTGAAGCCTCCAGGAAGGGAATGCTGAAGACTGGGACACACTTTCTCATTCTCAGCTCTCATCTTCCCCTAACTGGCTGGGCCTTTGTGAACTTCAGGGCAATACCCTCTGCAGAGGCACTCAAGCCTGAGGACACAGAGGGTGAAGGGAAAGCGTGCCGGCGGCAGGGAGGGGCCGTGGAGCCGCACCCGGGGCAGGAAGTGGCCCCGAGGGCGGTGCTTTCTGCAGCCTCCTCTTCCCGGCAGCCCTCTGGTCCCGCGGCGCGCCTGGCAAATTGTGTACGTGAGCAACAGGGACTCCATCCACGGCGAGAGCACCAAATCCTGCCGGGGCCTGCTGATGGGGGGATCCAGGTGTTCTCGGTGAGCTGGCTTCCCTGGCACCCTGCAGCCCCCATATGTGACCGTTCTGCGCCCGGGCAGCGCCCTCTGGGTCCCGTCGGCCGGGCCGGGCCGTCCTGCCCTGGGCTCTCCGGCGCTACGCGCAGCCCGTCTCGGCTCCGCGCCTCCCCTGCCCTGCGGCGCCCCGGCCGCTGCACCTCAGCCCCGGTGAGGGTGGCCCCGGCGGCGCTCCGACCGAGTCTCCCACCACCTGGCCCGGCCAATGCAGAACCGGCCCAGCGGGGGCTTCCTCCGGAACCGTCAGGGACCAGTGCCCATGCCCGTCCCCTTCTCAAGCCTAACTCGTCACTTTCTCCAAAAATACATCCGTCCACGTCCCAGCTGAGGGATAGTATTGCTCACAGCGCCTGACGCTGAAATCTCAGGCTTAGCCCCTGCTCCTCTCCATTTCTCTGCCTTACTGGGAGTACATCCAGCAGCAAGAAGTTCATCTTTATTGGAGAGAAGGACTGGGGACTGGTGGGGCCAGGGCCACTCGTTTGGCTGGACCCAAGCTCCTCAGCCGGGCACTCAAAGCCTGCCACCGCTGTCCAGTTTCCTGCCTCACCAACATTACCTCATGCATATTTCTCCTCAAAAACACCATGAACATTCCTGCTTCTCTTTCCTCACACTATTCAGGAAATTATGATTTTAAATCATAAGGGACCTTATGCAATAAAAATGTCTGAGAAGAGAAATGTCTAAGTGGAAGATCTTTTTTTAAATAAGACATATGTAAAAAAGGACTTAATACATCTTGGTCTTTTTTAGGAAACACACTTTTGTTCTATTTATAATTGGATTTATGGCACAGATGTTCCTTTCATTACACACTGAAGTTGTCCCAGGGATATGAAGGGAACCCTCGCTAACAGGCATCTGTTGGTTATTGTTTAACAAGCATCCTTGTGGCAGAAACAGATAATTGCCTATCCAGCATCAATTATACACTCTTCTTTACTAACAGAACCCTAATTTTGTTGCAATGGCAATGTACCCAACTAAGAAATACGTTTCCCAGTCTCCCTTGAAGATATGGGTTGACAATATGATGAAGTTCTTGCCATTGACAGTTAAGTAGAAATTGCTAAGGTAGGCATTTACCCTTGGCTCTTCCTTTTTCCTGTTGTGTGGACTGTGGACCTGATGGCTGGGGCTTTGGCGGTTATTTTATGACTACAAGGACAAAGAAATTAACGCCCGGAGGTTTAGTAGAGATAAGCCTGGGTTCCTAATGCTTTGTGAACACCAGCCTTGAATTGCTTAATACCAGATTCCTTGTGTTAAAGAAAAATAAAACCCCTAGTCAGTGGTTCAGCTTAAGCTACCTATTGTACTCGTTCCTTTTTAAAGAGGAGCTTTAAAAATTATTTTTGCTTGGATCTCACCTCAAAAGATTCTGATATAATTGATATAGGGTGCAGCCAGGGCATGCAGTTTTTTTTAAGCTTTCAAATGATTCTAGTGTGCAGCAAAAGTTGAGAACCACTGCCCTATTTTGTTTAAACCACTGCTTTTCCAGTTTTTTGTTACTCGCAGCCAAATGCAGTGGCTTACAGATAGGCCCTTCTTTCCCTGGGCAATCTCCTCTCTTCAACCATCTAATGTATTTCTAGTTAGAATGGTAATCGGGAGTGGTAGATATGGGGCACACAAGATAGTACATAGAATTGGATCAAAGGGTAGATATGACCTAACCAAGGCCAATAAAACAATACAACTTTTAGAAGCAAACCTAGGAGGATAAACTCACGGCCTTGGGGCACAGATTGTTTAAAGTAAATATAAAAAGCACCAGCTATAAAAGAAAAAACAAAAGGTTCTTCTTTTCATTTTATTTTTGCTTAAAGAAAAACTTCTGTCACCAAAGTTACTGATAAAAGCGTGAAAAGGGACTGGGAAGGATGGGTGGGAAGGGAGGGGCAAGGGGGAAGAAGGGACATTACGATTAGCAGATGTAATGTTGGGGGGGCACGAGGAGGGCTGTACAACCCAGAGAGGACAAGTAGTGACTCTATGGCATCTCACTACGCTGATGGACAGTGACTGTAATGGGGTTGGGGGGGGGACCTGATGAAGGGGGTAGTGTAATCACCATAATATTACTCATTTAATTGTAGATTAATGATATCAAAATAAACATTAAAAAAATAAATTTTTTTAAAAAGCGTGAAAAGGAAAGCTGCATATGGGAGGAGATATTTGCACCATGCATATCCAATGAAGGACTTATGTCCAGAATATATAATGAACCTCAATCAGTCCATAAATAAAAGACAGTCAACCCAATAGGAAAATGAGCTAAAGACTAAACAGGCACTTCATGAAATACAATATCCAAATGGCCATAAGCGTGTGAAAAGGTGTTCAATCTCTTTAGTCATTAGGAAAATACAAAGTAAAATTATAATGTGATACCACTCCAGACATGCCTTTAAGACAGTGAGGGTTTGGTTCCAGACCACCGCAGTCAAATGAATATTGCAATAAAGTGAGTCAAAGTTTTGGTTTCCAAGTGCCTATAGAAGTTATGTTTATAGTGTACTGTACTCTAGGAAGTACATAATTGCATTATGTCTAAAAAGCAAGGTACATGCCTTAATTAAAAAATACTTTATGCTAAAGACTGCTGACCACCACCTGGGCCTTCAGTGAGTCGAAATCTTTTGGCGAGCGGAGCCATCAACATCGAGGACAGCTGCGGACCTTCATGAGTTATCCTGGTCTTCTGGGTAACTCTCTACAGCTTCTGCATTCAGCAGTTACTGCTTCACCTTGCACTTTGATGTTACGGAGACGGCTCCTTTCCTTAAACCTCATGAAACAACCTCTGCTGGCTTCACGATTTTCTTCTACCACTTCCTTACCTCTGTTGGCCTTCAGAGAACTGAAAAGAATTAGGGCCTTACTCTAGATTAAGCTTTGGCTTAAGGGAATATTGCGGCTGGTTTGATCTTCTACCCAGGCCACTAAAACTTTCTCCATATTAACAGTAAGGCTGTTTCACTTTCTTATCATTCATGTGTTCACGGGAGTAGCACTTTCCCTCAAGAATTTTTTCCTTGCATTCACAGCTTGTCTGTTTATTGCAAGAAGCCTAGCTTTTGACCTTTCTTGGCTTTTGACGTGCCTTCCTCACTAAGCTTAACCATGTCTAGCTTTTGATTTAAAGTGAGAGACATGCAACTCTTCCTTTCACTTGAGTACTCAGAGGCTGTTGTGGGGCTTAATGTCAATACTGTTGTATCTCAGGAAAAGGGAGTCCCAAAGAGGAGAGGGAGAGAGATGGGAAATGGCCAGTCAGGGGAGCAATTGGCACACACACTTTTATCAATCAAGTCCACCGATTTATATGGGCACAAATCAGGGTACCCCCAAACAATTACAACAGTAACCTCAAAGACCTCTGATCACGGGTCACTACAGCAAATATAATAATAAAGAAAAGTTTGAAATATTGATAGAATTCCCAGAACGTGAGTGGAGGCACGAAGTGAACAAACGCTGCTGGAAAAATGGTGCCAAAACCTTGCGCGATGCAGGGTCGCCACAAACCTTCAGTTTGCAGAAAATGCAGTGCCTGTGAAGCACGGTAAAGCGAAACATAATAAAATGAGGTCTGCCTGTACGTACCCACTGGAGAATGGTATGAAATGGCCAAAACAAAGAAGACTGATGATACCAAAAATCTCCCGCACTGCCGCTGAGAGGATAATGAATGGCACTACTTTAGAAACTGGTTGGCGGTATTTGTAAAAGCTAAATCTTAAGTCTTTTGAGGGGAGGAATTTGGAAGAATTTTTGGACATCTTTATGACCACCAAAATCCCCTTCCCCACACCCAAATTTGAAAAGGAGGAAGGGAGGGAGGGAGAAGGGATGGATGGAGGGAGAGAGGAAGGCGGGAGGGAGGGAAGGCAACCCTGCAAGAGGACCAAGGGAGCTGCCTATCATGCCTGTAGACATGGTCCATGGCGGTGCCATCTTGGCTGGGAAACTCAACTACCATCCAGTATAAATTACAAAAAGCCTTCAGGAACATGCTCCTGACATAAAAAGCAATTGCTGTGTACTTGTTTATGTTGGCAGGTGGCAGCACCGCCGTAAGGACAACTTTGGCTGCAAGTGACAGGACCCAAATAGAACAAACTTTAGCAGCAAAGGGGATTGTATGGAGGGTCGCTAGGTCAGAAGCTGTAGGGGAGCAGGGGTGAAGATGAGCCTCAGGAACAGGCGGACCCAAGCCCCCTGGGCTGCCCTCACCCCCTTGGTCTGCACCTCCCGCTGTGTGGCTTCCCTCTGCTAGCTGACTGCACACCTGCTTCTGTCTACATAGTCCTGTGTTATAATGCCATCCACTAGGAAGACACTTACTTTTTCTCATTTTCAGTTTTAAAATTCCAGGGAAGGAGGGTGATTAGCTCAACACAGGTCAAGACCCCACCCGTGGGTCACTAAGCTGATGGGGCCTGATGAAGGCACCATGAAGGCCCAGCTCCAGCCAGCTGCCCGGGTCTGCCGCAGCAGCAAACGCCCACCCCTGAGTCGTCATGAAGATAGGGTGGGCAGGAGAGGAAGCAGGGCCAAGAAACATGGAGCACCAGATGCCAGGGGGCAGTATACCCACTCTGGGGGAATTTAGATTTTAGTATCAAGCACCAAGCTATGTGATTAGGGTTTTCTATATGACCTTTTCTCCAGTGCAGCTTCCCTGGGAACTGGAGTTGGAAGAAAATGAGCTACAGCCCCTAATCACTATACGCTTGGAAATGCGCCTGCAGAGAGTGTGGGATGCCTAAAACAATCTGCCATACTTCATAAGCTATAAACTGTACCTCCAATTACAAATTGGGAAGCAATGTGTACCCAGAATACAAAATGTCAAACATCAAGACATGATGACCTGTACCAGAAAGTGTAATGTGCCCTAAAATAGAACTCAAGGGTGCTAGATGAAGCCCAGTTACAAATGTGTACCCTAATCAGTGGGCGAGAGCAGCATGCTCCAAGCCTGGGATCGGCTCTCAAAGACAGTCAGTTTGCAGGATCCCCAATGCCGTAGGTAAGTCAGTGTGCGTTGCCCAAAACAAAATATGGAGGCTAGGATGTGTGCCATCAAATATAAAATACAGTCTCTGAACACCCCGTATCCTCAAAAGTGGGGATCAGACTGTTTCCCTGTTCTCTACAGAGGATTTTGAAATGTCTGGCTTGGTGTCATTAGCTGCAGAAATCTAGGGGAGTCCCACAGACTCCCAGATTAGGTGGCCAAAATTTAAGAATGTGTGTACTGGATCTCTCTGAGCACCAGTAAAACTTCTTACTTTGTATCACCTGTTTCATCTACCACGTGAGAGTATTTTACAGGAAGTCGTTCTTCCTGTATTTTTAACAGTAAAGTAGACGCACTGTGGCAGAACCCAGAGTGATCCCAGCCACCACCTGTGTTCTGTCCCTTCACGGCGTGGCCTCTGTGTGCACCCACATGACATACTTCTGGCTGCATGTCTGGGGTTTTGCACAGGTGGAAGCAAATGTTGCTTCAGTGAGTGTTTCTCAATTCATTTCCTGAAAATACAGCTGTCTTCTTTCAATTCCTTAAAAAGCACTTCAACGTCTTTTATAGCTCTGTTGTAGTTCTCAAAATTTTGACTGCAGAGCATTGATAAAGAAGGGGCCTGAATCTGCTTCGAATGGACAGACGTCGATTTGTGCCTTTCTCAATACCTCGGAAACAAACACCAAACAAACGAACTGCCTATTAGCCTCCAAATAGCCAGTTACCTAACTGAATCCTTCATCCAGGTTTGTGACTTATGCAGAAATACCTAGGTTTCTTGGGGCCCTTCGAGCATGCCGTCAAAGACAAAGTATCTGGTTTCAGGGAGGGCATTAGGAGGCAGGGGGCCCTCACAGAACAAGTCCCAGAAAGGGAAAGCGTTCTCAAAAATGGTGGGCACATGGAGAGCTGGGAGAGCATGTGGTGAAGGATGAATGGAGATGGGTCACACATGCCTTTAAGTGCTCTATCTAGCACTATCTTAAATCAAAAGAGAGAATTTCTGGAAGCTAACCTGGAATTCCTCTCCCCTTCTCTCCTAAACCCTGCCGCCTGGGCAATGAAAAAGATCAAGCATGGAAAGGGGGCTTTACCCGCAGTGTCTCATGGCTAAGGGTGTGTGGTCAGAAAAGAGCCATTACTGACTCCTATTCATGCTTCTTTCTTGGTGTCGGGAGAACTTTGAGAATCAAGAAGGACCAGGTAGGAAAAACTAAAAAGAAGAAGAGTCTGGAATGGCTATCAAGGTAGTAAATTGCTGTCTAATGCTGGAAATCATCACTGATATTGGCGCTGTACACCATGCAAGGGGCAGTGAGGGGGAATGAGAATGAAACAGAATATGGGGAAAAATAGAAGTTTGAGTCCCTTCCCACAAAAGTCTACCATTTATATAGGAAAGCAAACAACATCAGAGATTTAAAAAAGCCAGGTTGAATTGGATCCAGAAAGGGTTCATTTAGACCCCAAGTTTTAAAGTTGGATTCCACATTGAAATCTGGGAATCTGCTTTCTTGCAAAAAATCCAAGGATGTAAAAACCCCATAGCTTCATCCTCACAAGGCGACAATCTGCTTGGGTCTGCCAGAGGCTGCCCTGCCGATGGGGCAGGCATTCCCTGCTTTGGAACAGTCCCCACCACTCCCTGTTGCCTTACTCTTCATCATTGTAACTGCCTGGGTCCTATGGCATATGAATTTGTCATTCGTAACTGGGGCATTGGAAATGTGAAATTAGAGGACAATTTTGTAAATTCATCAATAGGCCACTTACACAGCACCATGAATTCTTTTGGAAAGAGGAGCAGCGTAAATCAATTCCATGAATTATCTCGAGTGCTTCGTTCAGGAGTACTGGGCTGGCTGCGGGATGAAGTCATCCATCTCTGGCAGTTGGACAAGGAAGCCTAATCGTAGTGGTCCACCTCCTAGTCTCTGGGCCTGCTTGGAGGAGAGCTGATTCTAGGACGGGTGTTGACTTTGTACACAGCTGCTCAGCACAGGCGTCAGAGAGGGGAGTCTGGGTCCTGCCCTGACGTCAACCTTCAACATAAGGGTGGCATGGGGGATCCATGAATGATTCACATCACACCCAGACATGCTCAGTGAGCTTCAACGGCAATGAATTACCTTGTGTGCACCTCTTGTCTGCATGTCAGTCTTTTTCCCAGCGTCCATGGCGAGTTTATGAATGGGTGCATTCTCTAATGCCTTTGCTTTAGGCGAGGCAGTTTCAGCATCTTGGCCTGAGTTTCCAATTTATGACTTGCTATTTACAAATTGTACTCCATAAGATTTCAAATAACACATGACTAAAATAATGCTTCTACTGAAGAGGAATCTGGATGGAATTAGAGGAACAATGGGTCTTTCAGTGTCTCTGGACATGCATATGAAAGTCAGGAGACTTGTGTGTTCTGGTGAGAAAAAGTGATGGGGAAGGATCACAGACATTTTTAGAATACTCCCTGACCTGGGCACATTACATGTGTTCTCAATGTTAACTTCATTTTACAGGTGAAGAAACAGGTTCTGTGACCACTCCAGTTGAAACAGAAGGTTTCTACCACATTTTAAATTTAAGCTTTTCTAGTAACCACATTTAAAAATGCTAAAAATAGAAGGGTAAATGAGTTTTAATAATGTATTTTATTTCACTCAGTATGCCCAAAATAATCATTTAATATGTGATCAATATAAAAAATTGTGAATGAGCTATTTTGTATTCCTTTTTCAGACTACGTCTTCAAAGTTCAACTTAGAATTTACAATCACAGCACAGCCCAATCTGGACTAGCCACATCCCAAGTGCTCGTTAGCTACACATGGCAGTAGCCTGACACTGTTGTATTGGACAGTACAGCTCTGAGAGATTGGTGTGCTCAAAGTGCATGACCTGGGCAAATTACTTAATGTCTCTGATCTCCCATTTCCTTATCGTAAAATGTGAATGGTCGAAGCTGGATTTTTCCAACTGAGACGTGAACGCTCAGTTCCTCCCAGGTCTTATCATGACAGATTAGTAGGACACAGAGGTCATTGTCCCATGGTGACAGGCTCACTGACTGAAGGTGCAGACAAATGGCAACGTGACATACATGAATGACGTAATTACAAGTTGTATCTCACATCCAGGTGACATGGCTGGTTAAAGGTGGTTTTTGCAATCCTTTGATCTTGGGAATGATATGTAGGGGTATTCGAGGCCTGGTCAGCTCCTCCTGGGGCCCCCTGCAACTTGTCAGGCCTTCACCTGGACAGGCAAAATTCCAACGCCACCAGCCACAAGCATCATCAACGAGGCCCCAGGGAGATGACAACCTTCTTTAACCTTCTCACTATAAACTATAACTTCTCTAAGATTTGTGTGGTGGACATTTGTTTCTAATGATTCTGTACCTAATGACAAGACACATGCAAAAATGCTGTATCCAGTTGGTTTGAACGTTCAGTTGTTCAATTTTATTCAAACCAAGTAGGCTACCTTTATAATGTAATTACTCAAAAGTTTGACATGCTTTAGGCAAAATCTTAGCTAGAGAAAGTTAGCTAGAATGAGAATTTTATAAAAAGTAGAATATCTTTGTTACCAAAAGGGAATTTATTCTGATAAAATAGAAAGCTCACATACAGAATAAGATGCATCTTTAAAATAGCGTAAGAAGGGACAGCAGAAAGGTGAGAACACACGTTTGGAACCAGCAGACCTCTGCTCACATCTTGGTTTTCCCACCATATTTTCTGTGACTTTATTTCCTTACTTTTAAGATAGGAAAAATATGTACCTTCCAGAGTTACAGGAAGGAATTAGATTCTTAGCATGATGAATGTTAGTTCCCCTTTTTTCTACACCAATGAGAATGGATGGGATGAAGCATGTAAGGAAAAGTACAGGCAAAGTATGTTCTAAATTTGTGATTTTGTTTGTTTTTGCCTTTTTTGTGACCTAATTTCCTGTAACAACAGTAATTGTTTCTCTGATTAGGAAAAGAGCACATTCATTGTAGATTTGAAAAATGCAAAACAGTTTTTTAGAATCACCAGTAATTTCTATCACTCAGAGATAAATCTTATTGATGTTTTGTGTTCATCTGAAACATGCCTACGTGCAAATATTTTTTTCTTTTTACAAAATTGGGATGGTATTATTCCATAAAATGTTACATCCCACTTTTCACTTATATACCCTTATTTTTAAAAGATTCTTCAAAAGTTTTAGAATTGCTCTTATTTTTAAAATATTGCTTAAAAATGCAACTTGTTATATACTATTTCATTAGATCGATGTACCATATTTTGTTTAGTCATATTTTTGGACAGTTAGACTGTTTCCAAGCTTTCTCAATATAGAAATTCTGTATGATATTCTTGCACACAAATTTTGGTGCACATCTGTTGATGTCTTTGGGATAAGTTCCAAGGAGAAAAATGACTAATTCCAAGGGTTTTTAAGTGGTCCTGACACATATTACTAAATCACCCTTCTGAAAGATTGTAGCAACTGATGTATGCTAATTTTTGCACCATCTGGTCTCAAACCAAGTGACCAACTACATTTTGAAAGTAATAGATTGAGAATGGATGCACTGTAGGTATATACCGGAGTTCTGTTTTCTCTCCTTGAAGCTCAACATACGATTTTTCCACTTTTTGTAATTAGGATGCAGGGCTACAGAAAATTGGAAGTGGCCCAGATAGTTGCCAGAGGAGAGAACTGCAACCAGGACGGGAAGCCCTCATCAGCCCTGGGAATCAAACACAATCAGGGACTAAGAATGAGGAAGATCCATGCAAATGGTGAGATGCTGGGTCAGCGCGAAGTCTTGAAGGGGAACCTAGCCCCAGACTTCATTTCCGCTCTTGGCGGATGCGGCTTCTGGCTGTCTGCCAGTTCTGATCAGCTAGAAACAGGACAGCACCAGAAAAATTGTTAACCAGGGTCGGGGGGTGGGAGGCAAAGGCAAGAGGTCGGAGCAGCCAGGAAGGAGCGAGTGGAGAGGAAAAGCTCCGAGAAATGGGGCGGGTCTGCAATGTGGTACCAGCGAGACATCCTCCCGCAGCCGCAGCCGCAGCCCTCTGGAGACTTGACAAGCCTTCCAGAGAGTCGAGGGGTCTCAGTGCAATCTATGAGAACAGCTTCTGAGGGTTCATTCCTGAAACCGTGGATGTCCCAGATGGTGTGGGGGCCTAGGAGGGCGACAGACCCCAAGTTTGGCGGGGACTAGCAGCTGCTACTACCAACAGAGAGCTCTGGGTGATGGGAAGATGCAACATTAGAATTAGGAATTTGGAGAAGATAATATGGAAGCAAAGAATTAATTTATATTCATTGAAGCTGGAGACATGCCTAAACCACGAGCCCCGGGGATTTGGAATACCTGAACAATCGCTGCTGATCCTAGTAATTTTGGAGACAGAGCAAAGTGACTGACATTAAGAAACTGGTGAAAATAATGCTCAGAATTGCCACAGAGGAAAATATCTAATTCTAGTAATTATGATCCCACACTACTTAACCTTCCTGAGGAATAAACATGGAATAATTACTCAATATGGATTTGGGAATGGCAAATCCTCTCAGACTGATAAAAGTTTTACCTACTTGTCCTAAGTTTGGTAAATCAAAAGCTGTCATTTACATGATCTATCTTAAATGCAACAAAGGATTTAAACTCATCCCACATAAACTACTCAACAAGGTAGGAAATTAGGGTCAAATGTCTGTATTAGAAGACAGAGACTGTGTTCAAACACTGGTCTTAGGCTAGTATGTTAAATTTTCATCAGTGATGGAGAAGTACATAAATAAAGGAGTAAAAAAGATGGCCTAGGAGGGGTTAGACCCTACTGACATACTAACTAACCATCAGAGATAGGAGACAGAAATCAGGAGTCACAGATATATGGGATGAAGTTTGATAGCATCAGGTACCTTTCATGACAATGAACATATTAAACAAATACAAAATGGAATGACCACATAGTATAGTAAAATATCCACTATCTGGAGTCCCCAGGAATGAGTCACTCTAGAAAGCCAAGTTTCCAGCAGCTGGGACACCTTTAAGCACACATTTAAGTTTTCATCTATTTATAATGGAAAAAAACTCAAAATGGTCTCATTTACATTCTGTGCTCTTAAAGAATGCAGTGAGTATAATACTGCCCTTCTTTCCAATGATTCAGGGAAATATTTATGATCAATTTCAATTCAATATGTATTTACTGAGCATTGCTATGCTCAATGCCAAGGACTTAAGCATTTTTTATTTACTCTAAAACCAGGTCTTGAAAACATGATGAGAGAAGCCAATCACAAAGTCACATGTTGCATGATTCCGCTCCCATGGAATGTCCAAAACACACAAGCCTGGGAAGAGAGAAGGTAGGTGGGGGGGTGTCTGGGCCTGGAGGTGGGGGGCGAGTGGGAGGATTGGGGTGGGATGGCTAAGGGGCGTGGGTCACTGGGGAATGACGATGTCCTACCAGTTGTGATGATGGGTTCACAACTCTGTGAATATGTGAAAAGTCATTGCATTGCACAATTTAAATGGGCAATTGTGTGGCATGTGAAGTACATCTCAGTAAAGCCATTTAAAAAAAAAAAACAGGTTGGCATTGCTCGGAGAACAGGAAGAGACAGCCCCTAGACAAGATGAGGGCAGACAGGCAGTGGGGCTGGGCAGGAACCGGTGATGCCGAGCTCCTACTCGTCTCTGAAAGCTTTGCCCCCCATGAACCGGTCCAGGGCTACTCTGCCATCTCTTCTCCTCCTGTCCCTGGGCTGGCCTGTGACAAGGTCTATGGCCTCAGCTGTGTCCCCTCGGCTCTGGTACCGGAAACCACAGGGCTTCAAGGCCAGGCTCAGCAGTCGGAAGGACCTGGGTTGAATGACTCAGTTAGGACACCATCAGTGTGATCTTGGGCAGGTTCTGAATCCTTCTGTAAGCCCTAATTTTCTCACTTTCAAAACAGTGATGATGTCTACTTCATGGTGCTGTCATGAGGGTTAAAGGAGATGAAGCTTGGAACGTGGCCCGTTTGTGTCTGACCCACCGCAAGTGGTCCAAAGAACATTTTGTCTGGGAGAGAGAGGGCAGCAGGCTGTAAGTGAAAGTGTTGCTATGACTAAAGCCCAAGTCCTCAGAGCATGACCTTGGTGATGCTCCTTCTGGCTGCTCGACTGTGTTGAGACTGGTAAGGACACTGGTGTTAGGGATATTCCTGCTGGGTGAGTGTCACTGAATTAACCAGTTGCCCTAGAGTCGTAGAAGGGGAAGAGGAATAAACATCAGCTGAGCATCTACTATGTGCCAGGCACTTGCATTCAGTGTGTTATTTAACCTTTATAATAATAGCTCCATACTGTAGATGAGTGAGGCTTACACAGCTAATCGTGATGCAATGCTCCTAAACGTTCTTGCTGAGGTCACGTACTAACCCACTGAATCCTCAGTAATCCGATGAGGTAGTATGATTTTTAAGTAATATGTATTCAGTGTTTGTCCCTACCTTTCTGGCACAGAGCTCCCCAAACCCTTGGAATTTCCCAAATGTTGAGAGTGATAAGTGTGTCTTCTGTTATGTGATGAGTTTTGGACACTCCCAAATATGGGGGTTGCCAGGAGACCCAGTCATGTGATTGGAGGGTTGGAACTTTCAGTCCCACCCCCCTGACCTCTGGGGAGGTGTGAAGGGTCTGGAGGTTGGTTCAATCGCGATAGCCAATGATTAATCAGTCATGCCTTTGTAATGAAGCCTCCATGAAAACCCAAAAAGATGGGTTCCAAGAACTTCCATGTTGATGAGCATATGGGGCTGTGGGGAGAGTGGCATGACTGGAGAGGGCATGGAAGCCCCAAGCCCCTTCCCCATACCTTATTTTATGCATGGCTTCCATCTGGCTGTTCCTGAGTTATATCCTTTTATAACATACTGATATTCCAGTAAGTAAAATGTTTCTTTGAGCTCTGTGAACAGCTCTAGCAAATTAATTTAACTCAAGGAGGAACTCAAGGGAACCTCTGATTTATAGCCAGGAGGTCAGAAGAACAGGTGACAACCTGAACTTGAAACTGGCATTGAGGGGCGGGTGGGGGCAGTCTTACAGGACCAAGCCCTTTCTTGTGGAACCTGTCATCTCCAGGGAGACAGTGTCAGACTGAATTGAATTCTAGGACACCCAGCTGGTGTAGAAACATTGCTTGTTGTTGATGTGTGGGAGAAACCCTCCACTCACCCCCAACACATTGAAATTGGTCTCAGAACACCAAAAGAGGTTGTTGTCATTATTATCCTATTTTATATTTGAGGAAACTGAGGCACAGCAGGATGCCAGGGTCACATATATTAAATTGCAGATCTGGGATACAAACAGAAGCAAATCTAATTCCAAAGCCCATCTCTCCTCCATGCCTATGCGGTCCACTAAGAATAGAGCAGAGGGTCCTAGTGGTCCCCAGACTAATAGGAAGACATGCTGTAAAAGGCACTGTGTATGGGATGCTGTATAAATTAAAAGGAGGATAGTCCTTAGCTTCAGTCATGGAGTCGGCTCTTTTGGGGGTGACTTGAGGGACACTGAGAAGGTTCCATCATGCTCTTCTAAACCTCCCTACCTGAGAATATATAGAGGACCATCTTTTAGCTGAAGGCTCTTTGTGATTTGGGGTTTGTCAATATGGCTCTTAATAGCTGTCAGCCATTGCAAGGCTGCCGGGTGGCTCAGTTTCTAATCTTTCCCTGGCATGTTTTTATTTGTTTATTTTTTGCTTCACACAGTTTTGATAGCAGAGAAGAGCAGTAGATCGCGAAGGCCCGGGGGGATTTGAGAGAGGACAGGAGAACTCTTGGAACCACAGGCCTCCCCTCCCTGCCCTTCTGTACCCGAGAGCCCAGGTTAGCCTAGAGGTTTGCATGCAGAGTGCGTGGTGTGCAGAGCCAGGGCTTGCTTTGCTCAGGTGCATCTGTCCCTGATTCTCCAAGGCTCTTCTGAGGGGGAAGGCAGCAGTCTTTTGTCAGCTGCCTCTACTCTGTCTGGTTGATTCAGTACTGTCGACCTCTGACATCTGGATCAGGAAGTTTTCAGCCCTTGTAGACATCTCATGGCAAGAAGGGTAGCGGCCAGCTGTTCCCATCGCTGCAGAGCCAACGATCTGGGCAATAAACTAGCACCTTCCTCCCGCTTCTTAAGCCATCCAGACTCATCTTCCTCCCCCGCCCTGCTTCTGGGACAGGCCCCCTTGGCAAAGCTGGCTGGAGCCTATGATAATTGCATTTAATTGGTATTACTACTGGGCAGAAGCATGGGTTCCATGAAATATGTTTAAGAAGACTTTCTCCTGGCTGATATAATTGGTGAATACAATTATAATATTCAGACCCCCTCCTGAAATGTATTTTCCCCAGACTGGGGATCATTTTATTGGGTTCGGTGGCCCTAGCTAGAGGGAAAAATTCCCACAAGGCAAATAACTTTCTGAGCTTTCTTTCAAGGTCTTTCCAGCCATAAATATGTAATATATTAAAAAAAAAACCCTGGCTTACTCATGGACAGAGAGTAGCCCAGCCAGTCCCTGCCCATGCACAGGGAGTGTCATCCTAAGCCTCTTGCCCACACTCCACCAGAGGTGTTGCCAGGTCCCCCACTGCAAGAAGAGACCCCACCCCGCTGAATTAGGATGGCGTGGTCCAGGCGCAGGACACAGCAGGGAGTGTCCAAGGGGGTCCTGACTCTTTATTCACAGGCCCAGCATTCGAAGTCCACCTGGGACTGGGGCAGCTGTCGTAAACATAGCCTGGGAAAAGGGCAGGGTACAAGGCATGACCTTGGGTGGGGACAGGTAGGACGGGCTCCTCTGTCCCCCAGTCTAGTCTCTGCTCAAAGGCAGCTGAGGAGGCTGTTACAGTGGCTGGTGACCTAGTTTCCATCCCTGGCCACAGTCACTGCTGCGATCAGAGTGATATATTCAGCTATTCACGCTTCTGTGTACTTCAAGAAACTGTAAAGCACAGCTGTCTAGATGTTGTTTTTAAAGGGAGAAAGGAGAGATCTACACAAGGGCAAGCCTGGTAGCAGGAATGGAGCCCAGGTCGGGCATCAGTCTCCGCAGTGCCATAGCCTGTGCCACAAACTGGGGGCTTAAACAACAGATACAAATTTTCTCACAGTTCTGGACGCTGCAAGTCCAAGACCAAGGTGCTGGGAGGTTTGCCTTTTTCCAAGGCCTTTCTTCTTGGCTCGCCAATGGTCATCCCTCTGTCTGTGCGTGTCTGTATCCTAATCTCTTCTTATAAGGACATCAGTCATATTGGATCAGGGCCCACCCTAAAAACCCCATTTTAACTTAATTACCTCCTTAAAGGCCTTGGTTCCAAATACAGTCACATTCTGAGGTGCTGAGGTTAGAACTTCAACATACGAATTTTGAGGGATACACTTCAGCCCATAAGTGATGGTGAGGGGGACGAACTCCAAACACAGCGCCCTTCACCAGCTTTTGGAGAGTATGGCAGTCACATGTCCCTGGGGAATTCCCTGGGCGAGGAATTCATCTCCATCCAAAAGGGTGTCCTAAGCCTGGGATGGGGTCCCTACAGAGCCTGGCAGTGGCCACAGCTCAGCAGCTGGTGTAATGCCAGAGGCCCAGGCTCAGCTTTGTCTGAACAAGAGATCAGGAGGGGGCAGAGGCCTTTCTCCTGTTCCACAGTCATGAGACATTCTTAGGGGAGAATCAAACTGCCTGCTAATTTAATAGTCATTAATAATTGATCACAACCATTCCTTAAAGGTTGTTTGCACAGTGCTTGGAGCATCGAGAGTTAGCTATAATAAAATTTCAGCATTAAGATAAAACTGGGGTAAGAGTTTTTCTGCTTATGGTTTAAATATTTCAATATGTAAAATACTCATTTTGAGTCATAAACTAATAAACAAAGATGTCCCACACAGGCTCCCATGTGTAAAAATCCAACGATGATAATGTAAATCAACCAACTGCAATAGACAAATTATACGACAATGATCATTTGGTGCACTGTGAATAAATTATTACAGTAATAGGTTGACACAAAGAATACAAACAGGACAGGAAGGGGAGGGGGCTGTAATGCAGCCCCCGCTCCTTGTCTGCATGGATGCGTGAGTCACAGGTGGAGCCTGTGTCCTCTCCACAGTCACCACTGGATGGCGAGGATGGACAGATGCCGGGCTAGGCTCCCCGACACTGGGAAGATGTGTCCACCGTGGTCCTCGCTCGCCTTCCTTCCCTTCTTTTCTCTTTAGAAGAAATTCCATGAATGTCAAGGCAAAAAGGGGCAATGCAAAATGCTTTTAGTCCTTTGGCCTGCCAAGCCTTTCCTCCTTCAACCTCTGGTGACATAGGACACCTGCCGCCTCTGCCTCTTGCCTCTGGTGTTGGATTCAGTATACACCAGTGTCTGCATATTGGTGTCTCTCGGGGTTCATCCAGAGTTTCTGCTCTTCTCCACACCCCTTTCCTAGCTGATTTCTTGCAATCTCATGGCCTTCAAAAATGTCCATGCTGACAACTTCTGGTTTGTGTGTTAAGCCAAGCTGTCCCTCTGAGCCCTCAGTGTATGAATCTAGCTCCTTGGCATCTCCTTGGTGGCGTTCAGGCTGCCCCTGCTCATAGTCACTGCCCCTCCATCTCAGTGAGCAGTGACAGCCCCGGGCAAGTTCGCTATGGATTCAATGTGACCAAAGAAAATGACAGCAAACGTTCTTTGGGGTGAAAGGGTTTATTACCTGGCTTGTTCTCCCGGCGGTAGGTCGAGCACTAGCGTCTCTGCCTCGGCCCAGAGCACTGGGCTGAGCTCTCTATATAGCACAATAATCGCTTATTGCCTAAAGGTGTGGAAGCAGTAGTCTAGCAACAGGCCAGTTACAGCATCAGGTGGTCTAAGTTCAGTGAGGATCCTGGTCATAGGAACCCCAACTTCCCCACCATCCCTCACTTGCTCAAGACAAAATCACTTGTCCTCCCCTGTCCCTCCCCTGTCCCTCCCCTCCTCCTGCCCCGAAGCCCCTCCACTAGGGTGTTCCTGCTGGTCTGCCTTCAGAATACACCTGGAGTCTGCCTACTTCTACCCTCTTCTCAGTCACCAGCCACCTTCACCCCCTCGTCTGCATAAAATCCCTCGGTGGGCTCCTGTTGCTCTTAGAATAATATCCACACTTTTTACGGCACCCCAAGGCCTTGCCTGAGCATGCCCTGCCCACCTCTCTAGCCCCATCTTGAACCATTCTGCCCTCTCATGATGACATTCTTGCCAGACTGGCATCTAATGGTCCCCTGGGACTTAACTACTAACAGTAGATCAGCAGCCTCAGCATCACCTGGAGCTTGTTAGAAATTGCAAGCCCCACTCTAGACATACCGAAACAGATTCAGGATTGCTATAAGATCTGTAGATTTGTATGAAAATTAAAGTCTGAGTGGCACTGCCATAGAGTCAACGTGACAAACTCCACCTCAGGGCCTTTGCACGTACTAATCTTGGCTCTGGCTTCTTTCAAATGGCTCATTCCTGGAATATCTCTGGATAAAGCATAGCTGCTTCTGGAGAGAGGAATTTGGAGCCTGGCATCAGGGATAGGAGGGAAATTTACTTTTTATTATATATTCTTATTCACACTCATACAAACAAAAAGGCCACTTAAATGGGTTTTTCCTTTCCAATCTTCAGTTCTGTTTATGACCATTGCTGTATGAGGAGTAAACCCCCATTACCCATGTCACAGCATCCCTTTATTTCCTTCATAGTGCTTGCCACAATTCTGTCATTGTTACGTGTCTCCACTTACTGCTTGTCTTCCTACCAGAGAGCAGGATGATGAGGACTCTGTGTCGGTGGCCACTGTGACAGCTGGCACGCTGTCAGCTCTCAAATACTTTCAAGCTGAGCTGCCCTGAAACCTTACATTTGAATACTTCTCCCTGCCTCTTTCATCTCTCCCATGCAGTCTGCTTATTTGTTTTCCCCCATCGCTCTTCCTCTTTGTATCTCCTGACGACCTGGGTCCCCTGCCTGTTCTGCTGTCTGTCTACGAGCTTCTCGTCTCCAGCCTCTGGTTTGGATCTACGGTTCCAAGCTGCTTTCTTCTCTGGTTCTCCACACTCAGCAGTTGACTTCACCTCCAGTTAATACAGGAAAAGGAAGTCATCAAGGAGAAAAGTCCTCCCTCCCCTCCCATGAGCCCCACAAACCCGTCTGTCTGCTGCTCTTCCTCCTTCCTATCTGCTAAATGACAGCCTCATGCTCCACAAGCTCTGGGACTCTGCTCCTCCAGTGCCCTGCTGGTAAACACCAATAACCGGCTCTCTGGGAACACACACAGCTCTGCTCTCTAGAGTTCCGGATGTCTCCCATCATGGCCCGATTTCAAGTGACCAGTGTGTGGTATCACTACAGGCAGCCTTGGGAGACATGCACAGAGCCGCATCACGGTCTGGAGTGTTCCTCCCAGGTAGTTACAATAGACGCGAACATCCTCAAGAGAGTAGAGGTTAATAAGACAGTTTGGAAGGGATGAGTTTTGAGTATTTTTTTTACCATTGTTCTTAATATAAGCTATTTAACTGTAAGTTTACATACAGGACTGCGGTTGATAAATGGCTCACAAAATTCTTGAAAACCTAGCACTCAACTCTCCTGTGGCCAGACACCCTCACTGCCCACTCATTCACATCCCACTCAGCTCCCCAAACCACTACAGCCTGGCTCTGCTACTTATATTTCCCGATTTATCATAAAGGCTACAGCTCGGGAATAGCCAAACAGAAGAGATGCCTCTCACCTGCCGGTGGCTGGCTTCCCCCTGTTCTTCCTGGAGCATCACGGGCGTGCGGCCCTACTACGGTGACCCCCGACTCCTTTGGCTTTCACAGCCCTCTCCCTCCTGTGTCCCGCCCCCTCATGCCCCGTCCGGGCAGTCCAGCACTCCCATGGTCTCCACTACCACCCGCCGTCTGTGTGTGGATGACCTGTGTCCCCAGCTGCAGCCCCGGGCTCTCCTGGGCCTCCACGGGAGGTCACTGTGTAGCCATGGCCCCAAGGAACATGCAAACGGACGGGTAACTGGAGCAGTCCCTGTCTCCATTCTCACATTCTCAATGGCTTCCAGTCCATTCACCATATTTCTCTAGAAACCCATATTTCCGAAATGCAAGTTTTAAACACTGCTTGGAGCCCTTCAGGGAAGCGTCTGCGGTGGGCCAGTAAGACCAGCCAGGGCCAGCTTAGTGGGGGTGCTCATTTACAGAACGGAAGGTAGAAGTGGCACCCCCAGGCTCGGGCATTTGCCAGAGGTGGATGATGGGAGACACAGAGGCTCGAGGATGATTCACGGGGATCTGGCACAGACGCTCAGGTGGAGAAGGTACTATTAATTCAAACAGGGACTCTGAGTGGTTTGTGCCCACAGCACTTCCGACACCAAATGTGTGAGTTTTCTTCATACCAACCAGTTCTCCAACTTTCTGGGCACCAGCTGGGTGTCCTACGATTCAATTCTGACACTATCTATCTGGAGTTAACATCAGATCCCCCAAGTTAAGGGCTCAGTCCCCAAGAGTACCCCCACTTCAGACACCATTTGCAAGTCTCAGGCCTCCCATACTTCTGACTGACTGGCTATAAATTGGGGGTCCCCATGGTTTCCTCCTCAAGTGCAATAATTTGTTAGACTGGCTTGCAGAACTCAAGAAAATAGTTTACTTCTATTTACCAGCTTATTATCAATGATACAACTCAGGAACAGCCAAATGGAAGAGATGCACAGGGCAAGGTGTGGGGAAGGAGCACAGAGTCCCTATGCCTTTTCCAGGCACACCACCCTTCCAGCACCTTGATTCACCAACCCAGAAGCTCCCAGAACCCCATTGTTTAGGGCTTTTACAAAAGTTCTATTATGCAGGCACAACTGGTTAAATCATCAGCTGCTGGTGATTGAACTGTCTCTGCCCCTCACCATCCCTGGCGGCTGGGGGATGGGGCTGAAAGTTCCAGTCCTTAATTGCAGGGTTTATTCCTCCTGCAAGCAGCCCTGTTCTCCAGGAGTGACTGCAGCAGCATGAACTCGGGTGCCGTTGAAAGGGGCTTAAGATGAACGATATAAGGTGCTCTTCCCACGGCTCTCAGGAAATTACAGGGTTTTAGGAGCTCTTGTGCCGGGAACCAGGACGAAGACTGAGTATACATTTCTTATTATATCACACGTCACAGGGATGGTGAAGGAAGAGAAGACTTGTGTGGAGGGAAGGCATCTAGATGTACACGCGCCTCCTGGGCCTCTGGAGGTGCTGCAGAGGCACACGGAGTTCAGGGCAGAGGTCTGGAATGGAGCTACGAAGCCGGGAACCATTAGCCTTTGAGAGATAGTCCTGTCACATAGATGAGAGCAAACACTTTGCAGTGATTTTTCATGGATTTTAGAATAAACTAAACTCCTGACCATTCTCTCCTATGGTGCCCCCTGCCTCAGCTCACCCCTCCCCATGGCTGGGGTCTCAGCACAGGCATCGCGGGCCTGGAAGCTTCCTCGGTTCTCGAGAGGCCTGGTGGGGACGCCCCTGCCTGGGCCTGCAGTGTCCTGCCGCTCACAGTGGCTGTCACACTGTGTCACTGCACAGGGGGGCCACGTTGTCTCTGCCATGGGACCGGACGCTTTCCTCTGTGACTCCCAGGACATATCCAGTACCTGGTCACGCGGTTGACAGTCAGGAAATATGAGTCAGAAAAAGAGGTTATGAACAATGAGCCCCGAAGAGTGTAGAGCGTGGTGCTGTCGGCAGTGGGGTGGCTGGAGGCTGGAAGCCGGCCGGTCTTTCCCGGGTGCTGAGGATTTGCAGAGATGCCAGGCGGCCAGAGACCCCAGGAACACGTAGCTATTCGTTCCCTCAAGGAGCCTCCCATTTTCCAGCCCCGTTTCAAACCAGTCTGGGAAGGCTGACAACTCCGTGAAGCTTTCCCCAGCCCAGCCTGGGTAAACACACAACGGCCACTTGCCACGCTGGCTGGCTGCTCTCACACATGTTTTCTCTGGAGTGCGAGCTCTACTTATCGTTACTTTAAGGCTGTGCATCCGTTACGGCTTGGGGACACGCAGCGAACTGCTGATGGGTCCCCTCATAAACAGCAAATGGCCCGGGCAAGGCGGTGAGACAGTGACTTTGGGGTCTAGTCGTTGGCATGCGGCCTCCTGGGATAACCCAAGGGGTAGTTACAACCATTGTGATGGGAAAGAACACCCGTCGTTCCAGATTTACTGGGGCTGTGCTAGGTGCCAAGCAAAGCAGAATTTGTCCGAGTCCTAGAACCAGGTATCCACTATTCAAATCAGGTAGGAGATGTTTACACCCGATCTTCATTAAGCTAGATTCCTCGTGCATCATCGAGGTGCCTGCCTGGCACCCTAGGACGAGAGTGGCCTTGAGAGCTTCGGGTGCCTGGCCTGCCCTCCTGCCCCACCTGGGCCTGCACTGGGCCACCCCCTGCGGGTGGCTCTTGGCAACGCAGGAAGCGATCACGGATGACGTCCCTGGGGGGTCTGGCTGGCAGAGCGGCCTGCAGGTGTGTGGGTTAGTTGTTATGAGGGTGTAAGACTACAAAAGCTGGGCACGCGAGGGCCCGTGACACCTGTGTTTTACAGACTTGAGTCACTTCAGAGGCCTTGAGGTACAGTCTCTTGGAGAATAAGTCAGCTGTGTGCAGCAGCGGGGGAGGACAGCCCTGACCGCCTCCCCCTCCCAAGCCCTCCTGGTCTGGAGGCAAACCTTGCACAGCCTGGGTAAGCGCTCACCATTCGCAGAGCTGGTGTGACCCAGAGGCCATTCCCAGGGCAAAGGAAACACACAGCCTCATTCCCACCCTGGTTGTAAAGTAGAAGTCACTGTCGTGCACGCCCAGACCCCTCCTGTCCCCACAGTGGCGCCCCATGTCTGAACGGTGGGTGATTTCACTCCTCACTGAACACAAGTTCTTGTCCACTGCGTCTCACCAACCTGTTCTGAAGTGGGGGGGAAATCGTAGCTGGCAAAGTGCCAGTATGGACCACGACTGCCCAGCGTCATTCCAGAATAAAATGTGTGAGGACACACAGCAGTTATTGTCCTTGAAAGACAGTCCTCGAAATCACTGCAGAGTGGTGTGTTCATCGGGGTTTCTCCAGAGAAACAGAACCAATAGGATTTCCTTCTCCCTTCCCATCTTTCCTTCCTTTCTTTCTCTGTCTCTCTCGCCCTCTCTTTCTTTCAGGGGGATTGGCTCACTGACCATGGAGGCGGAGCTGCCCCCACAGTCTGCTGTCTGTAAGCTGGAGACCCAGAAAGGCTGGCGGTGGAGGGGGATGGTGCGGATTCCAGTCCGAGTCGGGGAAGAGCAACGCTCCACCTCTGCAATCAGGGAGAGAGAGGTCAAAGCCAGCCCTTCCTCTGCCTCCTCGTTCTATCCAGGTCCTTGGCAGACAAATGGTACCCGCGGCGGGGAGGGCCATCTGCTTAACTCAGTCCACCAACTCTAATGCCGATCTCTTCTGGAAACACCCGGGTAGACGCCCCGGAATGATGGTTAACCAGGTATATAGGCCTCCCGTGACCCAGTCAAAGTGACACATGAAATCAACCACCTCTGGTTAGACGGTGTCCGTTTTACCGTATTACAAAATGCACACTAGTGAACATCTACACGCTTTGATTTTTCAAAACAAAGTTCCCACTCTGGTGTGTCCCTGGGTCAGTACTGCAGCTGCTGTCCATTCTACAGGCCCACCGGTGTCAGAAAAGTGCAGCCGAGTGGTTACAGTTTGCAGGTAATATTTAAGTGGTGCATTATGGAATAAAAAAAGAATAAAATATCCTTTGTTTCTTTCCTATTTTAAGCAACATTCTGGGCAATGTTTATGCTTTCTGTGCAGAGGACATAGGTAAATACTGTGGCAAACATGTTTGTGTGCCTTCCAAGGCCTTAATCGTGATGTTACCAGAGGTCCAAAAAGGTGTCAGCACTAAATCATGTGGCTTTGGAAATGAAAAATAATAAATCTGTAGTCGAGTGTTTCCAGGAGAAATGTGAACTACAAATCAATTGGTGTCAGACAATTCACGTATTTAATTTATCTTTTGGAGTTATGAAGGAATCCGGTTAATTTAAAGATGCTTTCATTAGAACTGGCTGCTCTGGATGGTTCTCATCAAGGATGTTAAGTTCCTGGAATCAGTGACTCACATCTTATATTTCTGTGCATCACGCCCTGCCCCTTGAGCCCAGCTTTTTCCATCTCGGGTCAAGGGATTAAGCCCTTCAGCATCTTAATGGGGACTCATCTCCTGGATTGACATGCTAAAAGAACTTTCCTCCCAAGGGAGAATCCTACAAATTGACAGACGTGGGTCAGAAAATACCCACCCAGTCACCAAATGTTAACTAAAGAGCATTTCCAGAGCTTTTGCTTCAAACACCAAGCCCAGGATCATGTGAGCTCATATCTCCTAGAGTGATTCAACCCACTCTACTTCGGGTGGCTTCAGCTGTCGATCTGTCTCTTAGCTTTCCAGGCTGATAGTATGGTCAATCATACCAATACACAGGGAGGAAAGAGAAAACAGTTCTGCCTAATGGACTGATAATATCCTTTCAAATACCCATAGAGTATGAAAAGGTATAACCCATAACTTATTCTCTGGAAAAGGGGCAATGCCGGTTAAAATTCTGTCTTGGAGACCTTACAGATTAGCAGATCTCTCTTAGAAGTACTAGTTCTTATACTGAAACAATGAAAAAAATATAAGCAATTGTTGTTTTATATGAAACTAAGATTATCCATATTGTATATATGTATGGATTATTTGGTATACGTTTTTGCTAAAGGTGAATCAGTTCACCTTGTATATTTCGACACAGCCAACAGCTTCACAATTTCTAGTTTTCTAGCTGATGGTTTAAAACACAGAAGGAGGATAAGATAGAAGACAGACACACACATCTGCCTTGCCTCCTTCCCATAATTCCACTGAGAATGCCATAAAATGGAGAATAAAATAGAAAATTCCACCAGAGATCTGAGAACAGAAGGGGTACCAGCAGCAGATTAGATTTTGATATAATTGTGCAAGGTGGAAAGTGGGTGTGATGACATTGCCAAGTAACCTATAGCAGAGTGAGCCACAGCTCAGAAGATGCAAAAGAGAAAAGTGCCTGGAAATAGAGCTCCCCAAAACCTTTCAGCTCCAACTTCGCAGTTTTGTGCCTGGTCACAACTGAGCCAGCCAGTTGACCTTCCCTGTCCATGCACGTGGTCTTCCTCTTCTAGAAGGGGAGCTCTAGGAGAAAAGTGCAGAGGAACCCACTCCCCAGATCAACCAGTCTGGCTGTCATCCGTAAGTACAAATGAGTGACCAAGACAGCCTTGGTGAAAACCAAGAGCTTCCACGAAAAGAACGAAGACCAGAAACCCGAGGATGGTTCTTGGAGGAAGGAGGTGCAAGTCCCAGAGCCCTGTGTAAGGGTATTGCTTCTATGAAACAACGACACATAACCCTGAAAAGAGACCAGAGAACAAGTGTTCTTAAAGGTTAGTGATAGGATTTCCAGGTTATGACTGCAAACTAAGACATGATATTATTTTGAGTATTTGCAGGAGTATCAGTAAAAACAATCCATATGGCTTTGATGCTTGGAACATTCTCTGTAGAGAGATAGAGTTACTACTAGAGGATTATATTTCCTTCTCTAATCACACTACTTGTTTCTGCAGCAACTAATGTTTATATAATTAAAATATTATAAATGCCATTTCTTAGTTTGTGATCTTTAGAATCAACTTCTGGCGGAGAACCAAAGACCTAGTTAATTTACGATATAGAATGCAAACATTATAAAGTACTGTAAGAGTAACAGTGAAACCAATAGTTGGACAACATGGGGAGGTGTGGGGTGTGGATGAAGGAATAACAAGATCCTCACACCATGGAGAGGAGGACAGGAAGAATGGTGTCCTGTTAATGGAAAAAGAAACAGCAAATTACAAAGGTAAACAAAAGAAAAATTATAAATAGATACGTTTATAAAGGATAGGTGTTGGGGAGAAGAGGCGGGAAGAGGTCATGAGAGTCAGGCAGTTTTCTCGTATTTCATAGGGGGGACTTTGTAGATGCCATGTGAAGTTAATAGGTCAAGAAATAGAGTTATAAGCATATTATCTAGAATCGTGGGTGTAACCACCCAAAGACTACAGAAAACAGTGCAATACGGTTACTCTGGAGCATCAGACTGCCTCTGGGAGTGCAAGCCTTCGATTTTTCATTTCATGTTATTCTATAGCTCAGGAGTCAGCAAAATATGGCCAAGGGCTCCTGTTGCCTGTTTTGGTAAATAAAGTTTTATTGCAACGCAGTCACACTCATCTGTATTACCTGTGGCTGATTTTGTGTTAGCAACACCAGAGCTGATTAACTGTGACAGAGATCACATGGCCTGCAAGCCTAAAATACTCTCTCGCCTTTTACAAAAAGAGTTTGCTGACCCGCGCCATAGATTACGAGTGTTTTCAGCTCTGTGCACACATCATCTTGATTTTTTTAAAAGAAAACTAAAGTGGGGAAAAGTAAGTTCCTGCTTTTCAATATCTATTTCCCAAACCACTGTAAACCTGTACTCTAGGTTATAAAAATCTCAATGTAACTTCTTTTTATCCTTTTTTTCTTCTTTTGACAGGCAGACTGCCACACGTAGCACCTTATTTGGGTGTGTCTGGAGTCTTGGAAGCTTGGAAGTTCTACCAATGGACCTTGAGAGCTTGTCTGGGGAGACACAAGTAAGCCTACATCAGCTTGGAAGCCCAGTGCCCCCCCAAAATAGGAGAGAGGTCAGGGAACCTGCTCGGCCAGTGCAAGGTGTCCGGTGGCCACACACAACTCAGCCTATAAGGGCAGGAGCTGCTGGGACCTCCAGGGTCCCCATGTGACTCAGCTCGAGTCTGGCTCCCAGTTCGGCCACTTCGAGTCTAGGGCCTCGCCTGCATCCTTTGTGAGCTCTTCTGCTTGGAGCCTTGGAAGGACAGGACAGTTTGGGGGAGGGAGGGCTCCTGAGGGCCGCTGTGCTCAGCATGGCTGTAGGCATCCAACCGCGGCCTCCTGCCCGGCCCTTCTGGGAGCCTGGACAGCAACCCCCGCCCCCCCGCCACCTGGGGAAGTGTCCACTCCTCATGGACAAGATGGTAGAGGAGGTGATGGTGTGGGGGTGGGGGGTGGGAGGCGATAATGAAAACAATCGGATCATTTCCCTCCTCCCCTCCTTTGGGAAGAAAGATGGAGCATCTAAATGTAAAGGCTTCGCTTCTGAAAGACTGGGTTTATTGTGTGTAAGGGACTCCCTAGGGATTTGCCTCTAGTTTCCTGTCTCTGTAGCACTTTTGCATTTTTCCCAAGCTTGATACCAGAATTATTTTCCTTGTGGGGAATCTTTCAGGGGCAACTTGTTCTTTATAGGTTAGTGGCTAAATGTTGAATTTCTGTCTTCCTGCAAATGTAATAGCAACTCTTGAACCAGGCGCTTGGCAGGGAGAGCTGCTTGTGCTGAGAGGCATGCAAGTCTGGAGGCTTCGGGACCCTCTGCAAAACCCTGAGGGTGCCCCTAGGAGAGGTTAATAAGCAAACTCCTGGAGCATACCCCAACCACCGACCTGACTGTTGTTTTTAATAATCTTCTGGGCAGCACAGACACAATCTCTCCTTTATTTCCATGCTAATGATGATAATTTCCCTATGGAGAGGGCAGGAAGGAAGCCAGACATGCACAGGAAGCACGTGTCAACCACTGCCTCAACCCCTTGCTATTACCCAAAACGCATGCATTCAGCCTGCAGTATTTCTGCTATTTGGTCTAAAAAGCCTGTTCACTTGAGATTATTTTCACCTACAAAGGAATAAATAAATATTTCCCAATACATGGGAGTTAAATAGAACTGACAGGTAGATTGAGACCTGTGTCCTGCCCCTGCACCTTGCAGACCTGGACTGCAGGCCCCCTGCTCCGACTGGCTGGTTCTGCACTGCTTCCTTCTCCTGGCAATAAAAAGCTTTCAAAGCACTCTGGATAACTACATTCTACATAAAAGCCCATTTGGATTATTTTCTGGATGATTACTTCTTGGTAATAATTAGTATTAAGAGCAATGTAATGTAATTACATTACGAAACTAATGTGAAAGCTCCCACCCCCCACCCCCCGCCTGTCTCCCGCCTGTTGTAAACACAGACGCGCTCTGCCTGGGGAGGCCGCATGGACCAAACGCCTTTCCAGGGGGAAGATCTGTTCAGCATCCTGCAGGGATGGCAGTCTTCCCTCAGCTTGCTCCTTCTGAGTGTCAGGGGGCTCCCTCCCAACCAGGCATCCTGCCCCACACTGGACAGCTATGATGGGCACAACATCTCTCCCTTGGTCCTTCCCTTCAGCTTTCATTTCTCGTCCCGGTTAGTTCCCTTTGGAGCGACACAGAGTTAAGTCCATTCTCTCTTCTTTCTTCAAACCTCAGGCAATACCTCATCTGCCGCCCCTTGGTTTCTCTGAGCTCGGCCCCTCTCTCCTCGGACGTCTCTTCCAAAGGACATGTCCTTGTCACCCCCTGGTCCCTCTCTAGAAGGTCGGGGCTTTGTAGGTGGGATGCACGTCACCCCTGCTCACAGCCCATTAGCGAGACCGCAGTGACAAGAGTCCCATGCACAGGTAGGTGTCTGTGTTGGGTGTGTGTGTGGTGGGGTTCAGCTGGAGATGTAGTTTTGGCTGGACATCTGCTTCCAGAAACTACTTCACACTATGCAAGGGGATCACAGGTCTTTGGTGTACCCCCCAGCTTTCTCTGCCACACAGCCCAAGGCAGACTGCAATTCGGGAGGTGTTAAATAAAATTCTCGTGTACTGTGCTTATGGTTATATTCTTAACCCCAAGTAAAATCAACTGTAAAACAAGCAGGGACTTTTCCCTTTAGGACCCAGAAAAAGAATATGAAACTGCTGCATTAGGTATCTGTTGCTATGTAACAAATTACTCTCAAACTGTAGCTTAAGACAATAACAAACATTTATTACCTACCATCTGAGTGGGTCGGGATTTGGGAGCAGCCCAGCTGGGCAGGGCTCTCTCATGAGGTTGCAGTCAATATGTCAGCTGGGCCGCAGTCATCTGAAGGCTTGACTGGGGCTGGGAGCCCTTTCTAAGGTGGCTCATTCACACGGCTGGCGGGCTGGTGCTGGGGGCTGACAGGAGGTGCAGTCATTTGTTTGGGCTGTCATACCAGTGCACCACACACTGGGGGCTTACACAACAGAAATGTATTTTCTCACAGTTCTGGAGGCTAGAAGTCTGAGATCAAGGTGTCTGCAGGGATGATTTCTTCTGAGGCCTCTTCCCTTGGCTTGAAGATGCCGTCTTCTCCCTGTGTCACCATGTGGTCTTCCTTTTGTGTGTCCATGTCCAAACTGCTTCTTGTAAGAACACCAGTTGTATTGGATTAGGGCCCATCCTAATTACCTCGCTTAACTTAATTACTTCTTTAAAGGTTCCATCTCCAAATACAGTCACATTCTGAGATTCTGGGGTTAAGACTTCAACATATTGAATATTGGGGGCACAATTCAGCCCATAACAGGTGGTCTCAGTTCTTTCTACAGGCTTTCAACAGGCTGCCTGAGTGTCCTCAAGACATGAGGCTGACTTTTCTCAGAGGGAACAGGCCAGAGGAGTGCAAGGCAATGCCAGCAATGCCTTTCATCACCTTGCTTCAGAAGTCGCATGCGGTCACTTCTGCTATATTCCACAGATACAGTGAGCACTAGGTCTATCTCACATTCAAGGGGAGGGGAATTAGGCTCTGCTTTTGGAAAGCATGGTTGTCAAAGAATTTGTGAGCATATTTTAAAGCCACTGCAGCTGCCGCAGATATAGTTCCCTGGTGCTTTCTCTTAGGATCCAATATGAAGATTTCTGCCTTCCCATTGTTATCTTCCCGAGTCTTGCACTTAAAACTGTTGCGAATCTAGAGCCCACCTCACTGATTGCATTTCTCTTAAAATTTCAGAGGCACCTACATTTGCTGTGTTCTTTCTTCTTCTTGATGACTTTGCCTTGTGAAATAGATGAGTGCCCACTCCTCAGTGTGCATGAGGAAGCCCTCGGTTGTCCTCAAAGTGGCAGGCTTACTCGAGCTAGAGATAGTGATGGTAGTCGTAGGGAGAGACTTATGCAAACCTGTAGGAAGTAGGCAGGCAGAGCATCTTCAGGGCTTTATACTTAGTCCTACAAAAGTGGGACAACTCAGGATGGGTGGAGTCACAAGAACTTCCCCAGCGCCGCAGATCCTGCTGCTCGTGGTTTTAAGCCTTAGTCAATGGACAGGCTTGAATAAAGTGGAGAAATTTGTATTCATCCAAATTCCCCCTAGCAAGATGATTCCATTTCTTTTGAAGAAAATTTTGGTAGGCTGCTTGGAGAGGTGTACTTCTTTCTGTAGGAGACCAAGGCAGGTCTGATGTACATGAGACAATCAAGACGAATTTGCCCTGCTGGTAGGGGTGGGCTATGGAACTAGGGCGCTAGAGAGGGCTATGTCCTCTGGGATAGGCCCCTCTGTGTAACTCCATCCCCAAATATTCAGTAGGTTTGACCAGAAATGCCAGGTGTGCATGGATTCCTTCTGCAGACTGCCAGGTTCTGGGGAAAGACAGCAACCACCCCAGAAGAGCTCTTCTCCCCTTGTCCACACATGCCAGCCACCCTGCATCTTGAACATGCATGTCCAAGGGCCTGGGGCTTTACAGAGCTGTTACCTCCCCCTGGAGTGCACTCCCCAGATCTCAGCATAGCTGGCGCATTTTTATAATTAGGTCACCTCTTCAGCAAACCTTTTCCTAGCCACCCAATCTCAAGTAGCCTTTCTGCCACAAGCAAGTCCCTCTGTTTTAGGCTCACCATCGCAGTTGTGGCTGTCTTCCCCCAAGTTTGTCATGGCTCCTGCTTATTCAGTGTGTCCCCTCGCAACTAAAACGCCTGTTACCCACTTGCTCTAGCAGATGCCCTTGCCCCTGGTGGAGTGTTTGCACAAAGTGGAGACTGAATAAGTGAAGGAATGAATGGGAACACCTCGTAGTTTGTGTAGGTGCTTTGATCAAAAATGACAAAACAGAAGTGCCCTCTAACTTTCTCCAGTCCTCAGGAACCAGAGGATAAGGGTGAAGGGGGCACCCGAGGAAGCATTGTGAGGGTCACGCTTGTCTCCAGGACTTATGTCTTAGTCTGTAAGGGCTGTTGTCACAGAGTACCATAGACTGGGTGGCTTCTAAAGGAAGAAATTTACTTCTCATGGCTCTGGAGGTGCCAAGTCCAAGATCAGGGTGCTGGCAGATCTAGTGAGCGCCCTCTTCCTGGCTCATAGGACAGGCCTGCTTCCTGTGTCCTCACATAGCAGAAGAGGCAAGGGAGATTTCTGGGGTCTCTTCTATAAAGGCTAGTGAAATTCCTTTCATGAGGGCTCTGCTAATCACCTCCCAAAAGGTCCCACCTCCTAATGCCATTGCATTGCATTAGGCATTATGATTTTTTTTTTAGGCATTATGATTTAACATGTGAATTTTGTGAAGCATTTGGTCTTAGTCACATAGTGAGAGGGACTGTGGGTTTAGACAGAGTAGGGTGAGGGCCTCCTGACACACAGAAGCCCTTAAGCTCAAGTTCAGTGCTTCCTCGTCTGCTATATGTCTTCGAGGACACAGATTCATCTCCACACTAATGCTTTTTAAAAACAGGGACATCGCTCAAGGGTAGTGTTTCAAAGTCTAGGGCCTGGAGTCACTTAGCAGGTGCCTACCTGCTGCAAGATACTGAACACAAAGCCCAAGTCCTTGACCTCAGTGGGCCTTGGGTTCCTCATCTGCAAAGTGCAGCTAAGCCCTTACCCCTAAAGGACTGTGAAGACTATTACAAGAATACATATGAAACACTCCGAACAGTGACTGGCACATAGGAAGCACTCCATAATTACTGTCTTTCTTCTCAGGGAAACCAAGGCTTACAGACTTTGACCATCTCTACTGCCATTCTAGACTTCCCACATCATCTCCAAATTTTGTTCATGACCTCAACTTCTCTTGTTTTTTCAGAGGGTCACAACCTCCATGCAGGGGGGTGGGAGCTACAGGACCGTGCTCCAGGGAATTCTCCCAGTGTCCTAAAAATCTGCACCCTCCTAATTTAACAAGTGGTACCAGAGAGAATTAAACCATGGCCTGAAACACATAGAGAATATCAACCTCTATTTGAACAAAACTGAACCAAATACTTTGCTTTTACAGTGAAATCTGCTCAGTCAAAATTATTTATCTGAATGTTCTGTTAATAAGAGAAATGATCGTTTGGAGTAATATTATTGAACAAATTTTTTTCTACTTAAAATTATTCATATCTAAGCTTTTGGAACAATGCTAGATGGATGGAGCTCTTGTTCAGGACACATTCACCATAGGATTCGGTACTGATGTTCTCCCAGATAATGCAATTAATAAATCAGTTTGGCTAGGGGAAAAAAAACTATCCCAGGTCTTTTTCCAATAAAGGCAGACCTGATTAGGTTGTGTAGTTCTAAGAGTTAGAAAAATAATTATCATGAAGTTAAAAAATACAACAAAGCAGCAGAACTTAGGGTATATAAAATCAAATTACAATATGTATGAGGTCTTACTGATTCTGGTGGCTAAATGTCCCCAGCTATATATATTCCCATTAAAATTAGCTTGTTCAAAGGAACAAATAGGAAATGTTTTTTAAAGATAGAGCAGTTACTGTATAACAGAAACACAATTCTGAGATCTCAAATATATGCTCTTTCTCTGCTGGCTTCTCCACATTCTACATTCACAAGTCATCCTGGCTAATGTATTGTTAACCTAGTTTTCAATAGAAATGTGTACGTTGGTAAATAATTGAAACTTTTTAGGAAATTTTGTATTTTTATGATGTTGCACCATATAGATGAAAAGAGGAAAAAAAGCCTATGTTATCTTTTGATTTCCAAAGATAAACACTAAAATTTTATTGCAAAAAATTTTTTTTAAACCCGAACAACAAAAATCAACCCAACTAAATGATAAATCTGTTAAGCAAAAACTCCACACATAGCATGTAACTCAGCCCTGGAGGACATTCTCTATGTGTGAGTAGAAAGAATACTGACACGTATGACAGGAGCACGTTGGAAACCCTTTATTGGACAGGCAATGCATTGCAATGGCTAAGAACACAGATGCCCAGTGGAAAAGCTTAAAAATTATTTTTGGAAACAGTCTATGAATTGATGAACCCTGCTATGTTCCTTTGGCCCCTTCTTCAAGTGGCTATATTCAGGAAAACTGATTGGTTTACAGCTGCTCTTGGAAACGGCATCTTTGTTTTACCATAAATGTCATGCCTAATAGTAAACATGAAAGAAGACGGGGTCCACGGGCAAGACAACGACCAGAGACAAATGTGATGCCAAGTGGAAGCACAGACCCGCGTTCTCCTGGGGTGCCTTCTCCTCCGGCTTTGCAGGTGCATCTTGGTTAGGCATCCACTTTTCACTTCCGTTTTCTTCTTCATCCGAGCCCTCTTTATCAAGGGAATTCTGAGAGACTCACATCCACACCCATGGGCACAGGGCCTTGCTCCCGGCCCCTTTCAATGGCACCCATGTTTTTTCTGGTGCAGGATTATGGCTGTGCGTCTGTCTTGCAGGCTCCTTCCCCTTCCCCAAGCTCATTCTCCCATAACTTGAGGATAAAATCACTCCTAAGTTTCACAGTTTGTTTGCCTGGATTTAGTGACAGTTTTTAACTAAGTGACCCATCAAGGTAGCAGACATTCTTTGTCAGCACACAGTCAACCTATTTTATAATTTGGGGCATGTCACTCCAAGCTTGAGATTTCTTTCTGGCAAGTTCCATCCAGGATGGCTGATCTGCACTGGCGTAACTGGCTCTCTTGAGCTGATGCAATTCTTTCTCCATCATTGCTGCAGACTGTGCTGCTGGAAAGAAGACAAAACAAACAGAAACATGAGCAGTGTGTGTGGATTTTCACTTAAGCCTCTTGCATTTCTTTAAAATACACATCAAGATCTTCACTGTGCTCTCAAACATAAAATCTGCTAATGTGAAGAAGATGTAGGCACAGAATGTTTTAATGTGATAAATACACCTACAAAGCAGGCTCAGACAGTTCCTGCAACGCAGCGAGGTAAGAGAAACTTTTAGAATAAGACTGCAGGAACTCTGGAGACTGGCTGCACAACAGTGTGAATATTCTTACCACTGCTGAACTGTAAACTTAAAAATGGCTAAGGTGGTTAAGTTTTGCTATGTGTATGTTACCACAATTAAAAATAAATTAAAAGATGTGGACACGTGCAAGAACAGAGATGAATCTCAAAAACATTATGCCCAGTGAAAGAACCCAGACACCAAAGAACACATATTATATGATTCCATTTGTAAGAAATGTCCAAAAAAGGCGACTACATAAAGACAGCAGCAGATTAGTGGTTGACTGCAGCTGAGGCTGGGAATGGTGAACGACTGTAAATGGGCATGAGGTTTCTTTTGAAGGTGAGGGAAATGTTCTAAAATTGGGTTGCGGTTGTACAACTCAGTAAATATATACTCACTGTTAATATATACTTAATGAATCATACATGTACAACAGGTGAGTTTTATGGCACATAAATGGTACCGCAATAAAAGCTGTTTAAAAAGATCAATGTCGCGAGTAATTCAGAAAAAAAACACAGACCAACAAAAAGCAGGGCCAATCCCAGAAACAACTTCTAAGGTGTTTGGTACTATTTGGGGATTTCATACCCAGGTTCTGATGGGACAATGAGATCCCTCTTTGCAGCCCTTCCTGGAGGCAGAGCTCTGTCCCCTGCCTCCGGTCCACAGAGGGCTTAGCAGGGGCTATCAGGAATGACTTGCTGCGGACAAAGTCGGCTTGCTTCACGGCCTCCTGTTGGGACACAAGAAAGACACACACTCTTGGGTCACCTGACATTCAGGTAAGGGGCAAATGTAACCACAGGCGATGGGCCACACAGTTCCTCTGCCAAGAGGGCAGTTCCTTGGCGGACCTCTGCTTTGGGCACTCAGCGAGTCCAGCCTTGACCTTGTCAGACTCAGGCTAATGCAGCGTCTTCTCCTGGGCCCACACCCTGTCCCCACACCTGGCCTCAGCTCCACATGTTGGACAGCAGGTATTCACTCCACTTAAAAGTCCAGATGAATTGTGTTTGGAAATAGTTTTGAGATTTTTGTGACAGTTGGGATGACCATGGATGCCTCAGCCCGGAATCACGGGTTGATACTTGCTTTATAAATGCCCTAAGCCTGCATCGGGGTTTTCAGGGCTGGGACCTGCTGAGGTTCTGGCTGAAATGAAGGGAAGCAGGTCCTCCTGCAGAGGCTCAGGCTCATTTCTCCACGCGGCTGGAGCGCACTCACGGGTTCATCATGGTGGCTGCTATGAAGCATGCACACGCTGTGAGCCTTGGCCGGCGTCTAAGCATAGCTGTTTGGGTTGAGAAAGCTGTTTCAGCCCAGGGTGCAGAACAGAACCCTGGGTTCCAGCCCTACAGCCCTAGGTGAGGGATACGGAGCCCCAGCCGGCAGCCAGTGTAGCGACCAAAGCAGTGCCTGCCCGTCACCTCACACTGAGCTGAGATGGAGCTGTTGACATGGTCACCATGACTCTAACTGGGAAGGTATTTTAACCCCATTCCATTTCTCCAGATGCTGAACTGCACTGCCTAGGAGGCAGAGAGCAGAGAGCTGTCTCCACGCCAGGTCTCTGCCTCCCTATCAGCCCAGCACCAGCACAGATGACGGTCCCTGTAATGACCATGCAGGATGCGTTGGTCATCTTGGGGTCCCAGCCCCCACCCCCAGCCAGCTGCTCCCTCCTGCACCTACAGAGACAGACAGTGTGTGCTTTAAGCACCTGCACTCTCTCGGGAGCCTTGACTTGCTTTCCTGCTTCAGACTTCAGGGTCTGGGCCCCAGGATTATCCTCCTGGTTGGGTGGTTGGTCCGGGACCCCTCGCCGCTTCTGCCGCGTGATGGTGATCCAGGGCGGCTCGGGCTGGCCCTCGGCTCCCAGCCCTGTAGCAGCTGGAGGCAGACCCTTCTCTGTGGGTAAAGACACGAGGTTATTTATGTAAGAGGCCTTGTTCCAGCTTCACTTTCCGCTTTGGCTTCTCCCACATGGAGAACACTCTACGGGGGCCCACGGCACGGGGTGGGGGAGCGGGGAGGAAAGTGAGTCTGGGAGCCTCTCTAGTGAGACTATGACTTTCTTTAGGGGGCTTTTGCTTTCTCATTTAAAGATGCATCAGAGAGATTATAGTTCTCTAGTCTGAGCCACGAGAAATTAGGTGCACCTGCTCCTATATGCACGTTTTAGAGCCTACTTCCTCCTGCAGGATACTTTCTGGAATGAGATAAAAGCAAGTCCATGAATAGATAAGATTTCTTTAATGTAAGCCTGTCAGGTTGGACCAGTACATATTATCTGATTTCTGATTTGCTTGTAAGGTGCAGACACACCATTGTTCTCTTTTCTTTTAAAAATGGTGAGCATAACTTTCCCGTTGTGGGGAGTGAAACCCAAACTAGCTCCAGTTGTTTACTGTTCTGGAGAAACAAAATAGTGCCTTTAAAACCATAAGGTTCTGTTGAGCTCCCTGCCGCATTCACAGGGCTTATTTTGGGGGCGGGTAAAGCTGGGGGCCACCCCCACCTTAGTTTTCAGCTCTTCTTTATTTTTGTATTTTCTATGATGAAGTTTTATTGCCTTCATCAACAGAAAAGAACAGCAAGCTTATTTTTTTCAAGGAAACCTATGGAAATAAGTGGTTTCTCACAGGTCTAGCAAAAGTACACAGAGTCCAAAGGTTCCCATGGTGCTACACCACACAGACTTTTCTGTCCCAACACCGGTCCCTTCCCTCTTCCCCTGCCGGGGAGGGTGGTGCTCCCGCCTCGGCAGGCCAGGCTGGGGGCCGGGGTGCATTGCTGCCCTCCTTCTTTGTGGCCTGACACGCCACCCCTTGCTCTGGTGTGTATAGGGCATCACTCTATTCGGTTCTGCCTCTGACGCCCGTACAACCTGGTCTCTCGGCCCCCATCACTGCCCTGCCAGCCTCACTGCCCCGTCAGAGCACCTCTAGCTTCACACGCTGACCTCTCCTTGGCCTGGGCAGCTGGGAACAGCTCTCACTTCTCTCCTGCTGCGTCCTGAGTCCTCCCCCTGCCGGCCCCCTGCCCCTCCCTCGTCCTTGATTCCTTCTAGCCTCTCAGGCCCTCCGGGCTGCTCACTCCTCTGCTGGCTTGCATCTTCCACAGCTCAGAGGGAAATGTCTCCGCAATCTTCTCTGCCCCCAACTCAAATGGCCTCTGCCCACGTGTGCTCAGCTAATTCCTGCCCAGCCAGCATGGGAACGCTGCCCCATCCATCCGCTCTACCTCTGAACCATGGACGCTCAGGCCTTTACCAGGCTCACCCTGCGTTGCCCTCCGCAGCTCTGCACGGCCACATGACTTCTCTCGGGAGGCCTGTCCTCCGGCATTCCCTGCCCAGTCCTCGCCGACTCTTGTTCCTAAACCTGGAAATCCTCCTGGTGCCCAACCAGCCTTCTTCTCTTCTTCCCCAGATACTCTCTTGGTTCCATTCTGGATTTCAATGCTCACAGTTGCCCAGATTACTTCCAAATGTACAGTCCAGCCCTGCTTTCTCTTCCCAGCAAGAGCCGGGCCTTTCTGCTCCCGCTTACCCCCCTCCCCGTTGTTTGCTATGCCAAGGGCTATGTTAAATGTGGAAAAATAGGCAAAAAACTGTTCCTTCAAAAAGCTCAAAGTCTAATGGGGGAGACTACCAACAAGCAACTGTGGTGGGAATTGGACAATGCTACAATTTACAGAGTGCTGTGTGGACACAGGGCCTGGGGCTAGTGGGTAGGAGGGGAGGGTGCCCTCTGGGGTTGGGACCTGGAGAAGGAGCCTTCTGGGCTGAGCAGGGGGGCAAGCAAAGGCCTCCTAGGTGGACGGGCCGGAAGGCAGAGCTGCAGGCAGGATGGCCCAGGGCTGAAATCAGGCAGGGGCCAGCCGAGATGAGCATTTCTGGCCTTTTTCCTCTCTGTGAAGGGGAGCCACAGGGTCTGAACTGAGGCCACAGTCTGGAGCCAGGTGGAGAGCAGGTCCGGCTGGGAGGGGATGCGAGGCAGGGAGGGGAGCAGGGAGGCTGTGACCACAGTCCAGGAGGTAATGAGGGGCTGGACTACGTGCCAGGTACTGTTTCCACATTAGCTCATTAACGATGCAATTCTGTGTTTCATTTCTTGTCCAGAGAACAAGTAATTGCCTGGCACCAGAAGGTGGTTGCATATTTCATAGAAAATCTGCACATTTCTCATGCCTGACTTTCAATCCCTTGTTCCAGAGAGTCCTCAGAGTCTCTTGTCTTTTTGACTTTTTTTTTCTTTTTGTTAAAAGGCCTCCTTCGGTCTTTTCCTCCCCCTCAGTGACCCTCTGTGCTCTCCAGTACCAGCCGCCCGACTGCGCTGCCCTCCAGGCCCCACCTGGCGCACGCTGCCCGGGCACCTTGGCCACACCGCAGGCAGATGGGAGAGAGATCTCACTGTAGGTTTAAACTCACTATTTCGTCAACAAAATATTCCGAATAGTTTTGTCACGACTAAGTATACGTGAAGAGAGAATTTCCATCCCAGGTTTGAAGCTAGAGGCGGAACAGTGGCTGAGAACTGCCTAGGAGACCAGCATCCCCAGGTGCCAGGCTGCCTCTCCAGCCCCTCCCAGCTCAGCGTCACTCTCAGCCCAAGGGCAGAAGACAGAGCTCAGGTGAATTCCTACACCGTGTGCTCGGATTACCCTCTTTGAGCCAAAAAGAGTATTTTAAAAATCATTGGAGAAGGTTATACAGAACAAGGCCCGTGCAGTTAGCTCCTGGGGACTGTGGTGAGAGGAGGCCCCAGAGCAAGGCTGGGGACTCCCGGGGGGAGGGGAGGTGCTAAGACTGGGGCCCTAGTGGACCACCTCCAGGCTGACATCTCAGGGGACCTGAGGCAAATCCTATTCTCCCTTCCAGTTTGCTCATGGGAACTGCAATTTTATAAACAATGCAACTAGGCTCAACTTGGCGAGAGGTGGTTTTCTCTTCTTTCCTGACCTGTTGGCACATCTCACCCCAAGCTGAGAAGGGTTGCTTGCCACACCGCCAGCCTGTGAGGTAGCAACATTTCTGGCTATACTTTGTGCATGTGTGTCAGCAGTTCGCAGGCAGACCCCCAGGAGCGAGTGAGCGCCATCCTTCTGTCAGGCTGTGCCAGTGCAGGACGAGGCAAGCCACAAAGGCAGCGTCACCGAGCCCTGGGCTAGCACACAGCCAAGACCTTTCATCAACCATGTCTCTCTTGGTTCCTCCTTCTGTTCCCTGAGTGGCCGTCTTCCCTTGTATTCTGTACTCTCTCCTTTCCCACTTTGCAGGAATGTAAGTGGTCCAGTGGGACCCTGATAAAGCCACACCAGCTCCTATCACGGTTCAGAGAGCCGGAAATTCCGCCTGGAGCTTTGTGTAACTCACAGTGAGTCCCAGCCCCAGGGGAGCACAGGCAGAGCCGTAGGACCATGTGCCTCAGGTCCCCTGAGACGTCAGCCTGGAGCTGGTGACGAACATTCCGCTCCGTGACAGAGGCCTAGGTAGCCACTCTATCTGCACCCATCCCAGTACTTGGCACCCACGGCAGAGTTGGGGGGGGTGTGCCATATTCCACCGGGGGAGGGAAGGAGAAAGGAATGAAGACATGGATAATCTCCCTTGTGATTGTAGAGTCAATGCAATAAGCCATGGCAAGCATTTTGCACAGTACCGGCCCTGTGTGCTAACCAGCGTGCTAAAGGCAGGCTTCACGGCCAAAGGCCTTACACTGGGACTGCTCTACCGCAGAGCCACACAGGGTCAAGGTTCGACCATAAAAGAGCCTCTGAGATTACACGTGTTCAAAATGTCGTTAATCCCAGGATAATGTAGATGTGGTGTCAGATTACATAAAAGGGGTTGAAAACTCTCGTTTGTTTACCTTGTTATGCCTCAATAACTGTAAACTTCTGCGGTTTGGCTAAAGGGCTCCGATGTCTCAATTTCTCCTCCCAAAATGACAGCAGGTATAAACTGTCAGGTGCATCTGGGTTTGCAGCCAGTGGGCCAGGGCATTTCTCACACACAGGAAACCAGCAATTCAAGCCTGTATCTGTGTGATCTCCTCTACTGAGGAGGTCTGAAAGAGACGGGCTCCCCCAAACACCACTGCTTGGAGAGCGGGGCAGCAGGTTGCCATGCTGCGCAGCGTAGGTGGAGTCAACGTCCGGAAGTTTGTACTGAATGCTTTAGACACAGGAAACTGCAACGGCCACAGAGCTTGCCCTAAATAATTTCCTATGGAGGCAACCTTTGATCAGAGAAAATAGTAATACATTTGTTGTTATTTTAAGGCTATGAGGAGCAGTTTATAAATGTGCTTTCTCTAGATTCCTTCCTTCTTAGCACGCTCCCATATATCAAGAATTTAGTTTGGCAAGTGTTTCTATTGTTCAGGCATTAATTTCCATGAGATCATGCTCTGGAAGTCGGTACAACCGGCTGTGGTCATAAGGACTGCTTCCTCCCTGTGGCCTCTGAGAGGAGGCTTAGGGCCTTGGGCTAGCAAGGGGCGTTTAGGGAAAATCCCAGAACCTCTCTGTGACTCAATCTCAATGTAATGTGAGGAAACAAGCAGCACCTATACCCCCTAATGTGGTCGTGAAGACTGAACGAGGTAATCCACGGCTATGCCTCCTGGGGGATTCGTTTACTGGGACGGTCCGTGGGAAGCACCGAGCACCACACCTGTGGGTGCGGGAGGGCGAGCTGCTCCCCTACGGCGGCGGCTGGCTTCTGGCTCCTGGGTTGCTGTGGCTCCCACTTGAGGAGATGTAGACTTTGGTCACATCCGCCCATAGCATGATGGAGACCAGTGGACCACTCGCCATGGAAAGGGCACTTTGTCCCTCCCGTAATAACCACGGCTGGCGCCGGGGTGCCCCCAGCCGGCTGCTGGGCCAGGCCTCCGGGCTGACTCTTGGGTCCTGAGAGCAGAGCCCATCGTGGTTCCGGCGGACTGCGTCTCAATGCCGTGTGCGCCCGTCGCCGTGAGTCACGCCCTGAGGGCAGGTGCCCCGTCCGGCTCACCTCTGCGTGGGCTCGGTACAGTGTTGAGGGCCAGCAAGGTCTGAACAAGGCTGCCCGGCCCGTGTCCTGGAGGACCCTGGCCCAAGTCACGCAGTGCACCCTCACATCCCGCTCTCTGCGGCGCCGCGTGACACTGTTACGCAAAGCCCGGCTGGCAGGCAGCCCCTGATGCGGCTACGCACGGCGCAAGGTGGCGGCAGTTTTCATTCCTCTTCCTGGGAGCCTACCACGGAGATTATTCTTAAAATAGACCCTTAAACAGAAATATAAATAAAATGTGGAGGAGAACCGGTGGTTTCTGAACTCGCTTTTGACATTTTAACCAAGCTATTTGTATTCAGGAAGACCTAAAATTAACCATTCAGAAAATCCTCATTGTTAAACCATTTCTACAGACAAGCAACCACCCCTCTGGGAGGCTGATCTTATCACTTCCCTTTGGCTAATTGGTGATTTTTTTTTCCTTCTTCTTTTTTTGGGTGCCTATTAAAATTCAGCCTTAAGGTAGTGTTCCTTTCATTCAAAAGACTTCTGTAATGACCCTCTGCGGGGTAAGGTGGGACTACAGTGGTCTACACTGGAGCGACCTGCAGGACCCAACTGCCTGGAAGCTAGGTGCTCTGTAGAATACCGCCTTCTGAGTGAGAGGCAACGAGCTGTGCAGTGTAAATTACCAGAGTTTCTTGCCGTTTGGCTGAGAAAATTAAGCAGATATCTTGCCTGAAGGCCACACAGCGGGACGGCAGGATTCTTACACCTCCTAAAAGTTTGGTATATGATGTTATTTCTGAAGCAGCAATTTTTAAGAATCTTTTTTCTTTCATAAAATGTCTTTCTTGTTGCCTTGCCAGTGGGTTTCAGCCCCGGACAAGTTCACTATGGATTGAATGAGACCAAAGAATGACAATAGAACATTCTTGGGGTGAAAGCATTTATATCCAACTTTATTCCCATGGTGGCAGGTCAGTTACTAGGATCCTGTCCACTCAGCGCATCTGCATGGGGCAAGCCGGTCTCTGCCTCCGGGCCTCTCTGCCCGCACAACTGTCTCAGTCTCTGTCCCTGGCGCTGCCACCACTCCAGCCTCTGCTCTGCTCTCCTGCAGCCTTGCAGCCCAGAGCACTGGGCGGAGCTCTTTATATAGAGCCAATAACAACGCATTGCCCACACGTGTGTAGTGAGCTAGCCGACCAGGGCCAGGTGAGAATCCTGGTCACAGGAATCTTCACTTTATCCACACTTGTTTATAAAAGTACACAGGCACATTGTACAAAATCAGAAATCAGATAAAAGCATAAAAATGTAGAAAAAAGTTTCCTATAAATCAATAACCCAAGAGAGCTGAGAAACGCTTTGGCAGACTCCTCTAAATCTTTTTCCGTTATGCTGTCATCTTAAAAATACATAGCAGCAGCTCATTCCCAGCTCTCCTTCCACAGAGAGGCCTGGGTTTGCTCTCTAAGATTTCTGATGTAAAGTGGATGCATGGTCACCATTTGTCAGAACTAGCGGAAGCCAGAACCGTGCCTGGGTGCGTCAGTAAAGAAGCAGACGTCCTTAGTTTCTGTCTCCCCATCAGTCCCCTCCAGGTCCACTGCCAGGACCCTGGCTCCCAGGGAGGCAACCAGGTGCGTAACCAGACCCTAAGGGGACCACTGGAGTGGGGGCGGGTCCTGGCCTCTGACACACAGGCCTCACTCACGCTGAGGCTTTCTGTATGAAAGCTGAGGGTAGAGGTTTTTCTTTTTCTAAGCATTTATTTATCTGTTGTCAGTCCTGGGCTTACTTAGAAGCTCCTGATCAATACATGCCAGTTCTCTTGATCGGTTCTGTCCATGAGCCAGGCTGCGTGATCTTACCACAGAACTTGGGTTTTTAATGCTCACTGGGCATTCATTTCAAAACTCTGCTGAGTATTTTGAGGGTGAGCAAAGCTCCCATTTTTAATGATGTGTAATGGGACCGTGTCCTAGTTCTGCCTCCAAATTGAACTAATCACCATCACTTTCCTCATTCAGCAAAATGGGCCAGTCCTCACTGCCCGAGGATTCTGTATCTGAGAATTCATCTGCTCTCTGACACGTACGTGTGACCCCCAAACCAGTACTCAAGATCGTGCTCACCTGCAGACATGCCCAGAGCAGTGAAAAATTTGCAATGTGCATGTCACCAGCTGAACATGGGGATGCTGTTTCCTTCTTGTTTCTGCTTCCATACTGTAAACAAGTGTCCTGTTCACAGGATACTTAGTGTTACATTTTTTGCATTTCTGTGGGGTTTTTTTTTTTGGTGATTTTACCATTTAAAACAGACCCACGCCCAGTGCTGAAGTGCTGTCTAGTGTTCCTAAGCAGAAGGCTGTGCTGTGCCTTACAGAGAAAATATACCTGTTACAGAGCTTTGTTCAGGACGAGTTATAGGGCTGTCAGCTGCAAATTAGATGTTCATGAATCTACAGTACATAGTAAATAAGATGTCTTTACATAGAAACGCATAGAACAAGGTTATGTGTTGGTCAGTTGACAAAAAAGTGATCAGAGGCTCACAGGAACCTAACTCAGAGTTCCCCTAGGGTCAGTGATTTGGCATTCACTAATTCAGTGTTTGCAGTGACTTTGTAGAGTGTTAACTCCTGCAAATGCGAGAAGGGACTGTACCCGACCAGTGCCCGCTAGGCACCATGGTTGGTGCAAAGTCACAGACAGGAAGGGTGTTCCTAAGCTAACACATCTCTCCAGTGCACACGCAGGCTCTCCTGCAAGAGCGATGAGGAGTTGGCTTTCCACGGCCAACAGTCAGTCAAAGTCCAGGAATGAGTTCCAGAGCCTGCTGGAAGGGGGCCTGGGAGGGCTTCTGGGGTACTGGTCTCATTCTGTTTATTGTCTGTTGTGTTCAGTGTGTGAAAATTCATTCAGTGGCACACATATGATCTGTGCATTTCTCTGCATGTGTATCATTCTTCAGTAAAAACCCACAAAAGACAAAAACTACTCGAAGATACTCAGGGCTCCCTTGGTGCTTAGATAGAGACCAGGAAGAAGAGACCGGCTCCCCGTCCACACAGGGTAAATTGGACAAGTGTGTGCCATGGAGGAGACTGTATACTGCATTAGGCAAGGCTGCTGCTCGAGTGGACCAGGGCTCTCCCAAGGACATCCTCTGCCTCATCAGCAGACCTGGCCCATCCTCCTCACTTCCCCTGGGGCCCAAATGCATCTGGGGTCCTTGGCCCATTGGCCTTTTGTACTGCTGCCCCCCTCGCCCAGCCAATCTCCCTCTTCCCTCCATCTTCCGAAGGTTTGCCCCAAATTCCCCTTCCTGCTTCCATTTCTTCTTCTAAATGAGACCCCCACATATCAGAAAGGGCAGAGAACTTGCTTCTTCACACATAGATTCATTTATAGCCTCCTGGCAAAATGGAGCTCTTGAGGGGGACAACTATGTCTGAGTGCCTCTTTCCTGGCCACCAGCACAAGGCCACCAGGGCTAAACTGTCCTCACCCCTTCTCCCTAGTCCAAGGTCAGGAGCCACTGCTGGGGTCTCTGCCTCACCCCAGTTCCTTGGAAACCCACCTTCCCTTGACCTACATACTTCCTCTCTCACAATCTTCAAACCCACATGGCAGGAGGAAAAAGTGCTGCTGTTGCTTTAAACCGCCCTGGCAGCTTGTTCATTTTCTAAGAGGTAAGAGCTGGTGGAGAACAAGACCGCTTTGAGTGAGCACGAAGTCTCCTGTGCCCCTGAACGCAGGGTGGCTGAGCTGGGGCAGGGACTCCTTCCCCAAGGGCTGAGGTCCAGGAAGGAGGAGGAGGACAGGCAGGGATTGTCTGGCCCCTGCCAGTGGGCTTGTCCTTTCTGGGCCTGGCTGGGGTCTGAAAATGACTCCATCTTCCAGTGCACCTCTCTGGCTGTGACTCAGTTTCCCCTCAGCTCCTGCCCCCAGTGTCCCTTTGCCCTCTCCATCAGGCAGGGCTCTGAGAGCACAGGTGAGTGATGTGATAGCCCTGTCTGCCCTGTGGCCCCTGGTGGCCTGAGTCCAGCACCGTCGCCTGGCTGCAGTGCACGGCTATCTAGCTCTCCTTGTAGACTGGATGGGGTGGATTCCCAGGTCCTACACTTGAGCTGGGGCTCACAGAACAGTAGCTATGTTCCCTGAAGAAAGTATTTTGCAAATCCCCTTTCTTTCTCTTTCCTCCAAGGACCCCTGTATAGCCTCAGGATGGTGACTTCCCAATATTGTGCACATGTGCTCTCTTGGGGTCTTGTTATCTATGCACTGGAGCCTTCATGAAAACCAGGACAGGGAGAGTCCCATTCCCATATACTGTTCAGTGCAGCCCAGAGGAGGGTATTTTGGTACATCCTTAGAAAAGTATGACTGTACTGTATGAAACTGCATGATGTTTTGTAGCTAAAATGCTTTTGCTGCCTGATGTATTTCTATTAACCTCATTTTACAAAGGAGGAAATGAGGACTCAGAGGTTAAGGAACCCACTTGCTCAGAGTTCCACAGGTCCTGGGGCTTGACCTTGGTGTAAAACTTCCAAACCCTTCAGCGCCCTTCAGCCCTTCACCACCCCCTGGCCCCACCTTGCTTTCTTCCCTCCCTGGTTCCTGCACCTGGTCGCGCAAACACAGCAGAGGACCACACACTGCAGGCCTGTGGCCCCCAGTGGGCAGGGCATGTGCTGAGCACCAGGGGAGCTGGTACAGGGGTGGGGCTGGAGGAGAGAGACACCAAAGGAAGCGCAAGTGTGGCCATTTAGGAAAGCAGAAGGGTTGACTTTGGCCAGAATCTAAAAAGCCTTAAATACCTTACCTAGGAGTTTGAATTTTATTCTATATGCAATGGGAAAGCTTCAAGAACTTTTGAGGAGGCAAGCTCCATGCTTAGACCCGTGCCTTGAGAAGCGAGAGTGGGGGGAGGTATCGCAGGAGTCAGGTTAAACATGATGAGGGCTGAAGGGGCCCAGGTGGGGTGTGGGTAGAGACAGTCACATTAGGATGATCAGGAACTGCTGAGCCAGGTGTAAAATCCATCAGATGTTTTCATCCATCAGACTGGGAAAAAAAAAAAAGATTGCCAACACCTAGTGCTGATGAGAGAGGGTAGAGAAACAGTGGCTATTCTGCTCCAACAGGTATAAACCTGTACAACCTCTATGGAGGGCAACTGAAGTTGTCTATTGAATTAAAACTACATGCCCTGTGAGCCAGAAAACCCACTTTAAAAAATCAGTCCTAAAGAAATAGTGTGAATACAGAGACAAAAACAGACCACAATGGTTACTGAAATACTGTTAGCAAATGGAAAACATCTCAAATCCGTCAGAATGCCTGTCAGTAGGGGAATGGTTAAATAAAACATGGTTAAATACATTACTATGTAGCCCTTAAAAAGAATGAGGTCGAGTAACTCAGTCTTATCAGAAGAGATGCTCACGCTGTATTGCGGAGTGAAAATAAACTGCAAGCCAACACGAATAGTGTCTTTGTGGTTAAAAAAAAAAAGGACTCAGCCCTCTACCTGCATGTCCATACGGATGTAGCTGTGATCGCCACAGGCATGGGAAAGGGGTGGATGACTCTGTGAGCGGTGGTTCCTTCTGTGCAGTGGGGTTAGGGAGGTGTGGAGAGGGATAAAGAGGAGGCCACTGTCACCTTTTTATGTCACTTAAAAGATTTCAAAACTGACATGCAGTAAAATCAGCCTTTTTTGTTGTAGTTCCATGAGTTTTAACACATACTTGTAACAACCATGACGAACAGGAAGCAGAACAATGTCATCCTTGTGCTAGTAGTCTGGCTCTACCTCTCCTGCCAACCCCTGACAACTACTGATCTGTTCTATTTTTCTTCTTTCAGATGTCATATAAATGGAATAATACAGTTGTGATTTTCTGAGACTGGCTTGTTTCATTTAGCACATGTATTTACAATTCATCCATGTTACTGTGTGTATCGATAGTTGATTCCTTTTTATTGCTGAGTAATATGCCATTGTTTAGATGTACCACAGTTTACCCATGGACCAATTGAAAGATATTTGAGGTATCTCCAGTTTCTGGTGATTATGAATACTGCTGCTATAAACATTCATGTACAGGCTTTTATGTGAACCTAAGTTTTCATTTATCTAGGATAAATACTTAGAAGCAGGATTGCTGGGTTTTAAGGTAAAAGTATTTTAAATTTTGTAAGAAGCTGCCAAATCATTTTCCAAAATGACTGTACCATTCTGCATTTCTGCTAGCAATGTATGAGGGTTCCAGTTGCTCTGAATTCTCTCCAGCATGTGCTATATTACTAGCATTTTTTATTTTAGCTATTCTAACAAGTGTGTAATGGTATGTCACTATGGTTTTAATTGGTGTTTCTCTAATGGCTAATGATGTGGAACATCTTTTCATGTGCTTATTTGCTGCCTGTATATTCTCTCTGGTGAAATATCTGTTCATGCCTTTTGCCCATTTTCTAATTATAGTTTTTGGATTTGTACTGTTGAGTTCTGAAAATACTTTATGTATCTTAGAGACTAGTCCTTTATTGGATATGTGGTTTGAAGATATTTTCTCAGTATTTTCATCCTCTGAAAGGGGTTTTCTGACAGAGCAAGCTTTTAATTCTGATGAAGTTCAATTTCTCAATTTTTCCTTTTATGGATAATGCTTTGATGTCAAGTCTAATACTTCTTTGCCTTAGTCCTAGGTTCCAAAGATTTTCTAAGTTCCTAAACATTTTATAGTTTTATTTTGCATTTAATTCAAGGAACCCTTTGGAATTAATTTTGGCATACAATATGAGACAGGCCAAGGTTTGTATTTTTGCCTGTGGGTGGATGATCACATGTTCCAGAACCATTTGTTGAAAAGATGAAATAAGTGTACACAAATACAGCCAATTTTCTTTTTACAAAGGTGCAAAAGTAATTTACCTGAGCAAGTAGGGCCTATAAATTTGTTTCACAAAAATTTAGAAAGTTTTCAGTCATTATTTTCTGAAGTGTTTTCTTCTACTCAAATCTCTTTTTCTTCCTCAGGAACTCCTATGACATGAATGTTAGGTTTTTTTTAATATTGGTCCACTGGTCCCTGAGGCTTTGCTCTGTTTTGTTTTACTCTTTTCTTTCTTTTTGTGCTCAGGCTAGATATTTACTATTGATCTATCTTGAAGTTCCAGACTCTTTCCTCCGTTGTCTCCATTCTACTAATGAGCTCTTCCAACAAATTTTTTGTTTCTGTTACTATATTTTCCTGTTCTAAAATATCTATTTTTTTAACAACTTTTATTTCTTTGCAGAGAATTTCTATCTTTCCATTCATTTGAAGAGTGCTCACTCTTACCTTTTGGAACATGGTGTAACCTTTGCTTTAAAATCTCTGTCTAGTAATTCTAACATTTGGATCATCTCAGCGTTTGGTGTTTGTTGATTGCCTTTTTCTTAGAGAAATTTTCAGGTTTCCCTGATTCTCTGTATGTTGAATAATTTTGGTTTGTATCTTAGACATTTTGAGTAGTATGTTGAGACTCAGTCCTGTTACTTCTCAAAGGCTCTGCTGTGCTGATTCTAGTCAGTTTCCTGCAGGTGCAACTCAGGGAAGAGCCCAGGACGTCATACACATATGTAAAAGATCCCTCCTCAGGTGTTTCCTTGCTGTGATTTCCACTCCACAGGGCTCTCCAGCTAGAAAGCCAGGGCTTACTTAGCCTCTGCAGCTGTGCGAGCCTGTGGCTGGGACCACCTCACGGCAGAGTGGCAAGACAAAGGATCCCGCAGGGCCACCCCCACCACACCTGTCGCTGCTATTGGATCTCTGCTGCAGTGGTGATGGGAGAGTCATGGGGCTCTGACCCACACGTGCTGCTGCGGGTGGATATCGGTGCCTCTTTGCTGGTGCTCATGAGTGTGGCTGGAAGGGTTGAAAGAGCACTGCCCACAAGCAACACCACTGCACTGCCACTAGGACAGAGGTTCCAGCTGGCTGCTGGCACTTGCCTGGCACAGGGATGCAGGAATCAAGAGCTCCATCCTGCAGGGAGTACTGGCACACAGGGGAAGACCTGCTGAGCTGGTGGTGGTCCCCTGGAGCAGGGTCAGGACTGTCTGACTAGCTGTCAGACTGTCCTGTGGGGAGAATGCTGCTGCTGGTCATGGCAGGGAGCAGCAGGGGGACCTGGGCGGCCACAAGAGCCAGGGCCTGAGGGGTTGCTGGTACCGCAGGGCCGGCTGTGGGGGGGATGCGGTGCTTCATCACCAGCACTGGCTGCTGGGTCATCGCAAGGTCCCGAGCTCTCTACCTAGTTGAGTGGCTCTCATTTACCTTTCAGAGTCCTCTGATGTTCCTTCACACAGCGTTTTAAATTTTATTAGTAGGAGAGACGGGGTGGAGTATTTATCTTGGTCAGAACTGCAAGCTCCTTTTTGTGTAATTTTAAAGTAGTAGGATGACAAGGTGATTGTGCGTATAATTTTTAGGCCTTTCAGTATCTTCAATCTTAAAATACTTTTAATGACCCTGAGGGCTCTAGGTTGAGGATCTGGATACATGAGAGAAATCATCTAGGTTGTGGCAGGTGTCAATAAACTGAATCATGAATGTTGAGATATTGGGGAGAGATGCCCACAAAGGTGAGGGCTGACTGCTGTGGCCAAGGGCATCAAAGGAAGAGGACTTCAGGGAACAGGTGTGAATCTGGGATGCATCCTGTGCAGGGGCCCTGAAGAGAGGTCACTGCACTGGGGGACAAGCAAGGGTGGGCCAACATCCGCAGTGGCTGGAGGAGCATGGGAAGACCTGGAGGGACGGAGGTTGGAGGCGGACCGCGCCCGCTCAGAGGCGTCTGCAAAGGGAAGGATAGGGCTAAAAGTAGATATTGTGAACAGAGTTGGTTTTCTTTAAGAATTCAAGATACACGAATATATTTTTTAGTGTGATTCCAAAAATCCCTTGTATTCGACACAGGTGAACCTGAATACATGTCTGAACTGTCATCAGAGTAGGCGGCAGCCCTTGAGTCCACTGCCTCCAGAAAGTGCCTCTGATATCCACAGACAAAATGGGCGTCTATCCACACTCTGACGTGGCATCTAGCTGCTCTGCCCTCTCAGGCCGGTAAGCTCCTTGAGTTATGAGGCCCTCATGTGCTTCCTGACTGCCTTCTGGGGGCCGGCACACCTAGAGTCTAGAGAAAGAGGGTCAGAGGCTTGGGTGTGTGACTGGGTTACCTGCCCAGTCTGCAGGGAATGAGCTTGGGTAGGAGGCTGAGGCTGGTTATCCAGGGAGGCTCCCAGGTGAGAATGGCCATCTGTCCAGCTGTTCTCCAGAATACCCAACATGGGACCACAATCCGTAAAACAATCACACACACAAACACACAGAACAAAGACTCAAAGGAAAGGCCAGCATAAGTGACTGGTTTTTTCTATATGCGTTTTGTATTTTACCTTTTTTCCACATGAGACTCTCTAACTTCTTTGTTCTAATTCTAATCCCATGCACAGGAAGCTGCTTCCCAACCTGTAACCTAGACTCTGGGATGGACTGGCCCACCAGGATGGGTTCATTTCCTGCACAAATGAAAAGGCTGAGAACCCCAGGCCATTCACCTCTTCTGGCAAATGAGCAGATGAAGAAGTCTGCTTTGCATGGATGACCACAAATGCCATACTGGGCTTGCCGTAACCACCCCGACGTGGCCCTGTGAGGTTGCCCCACTTGGCAAACGGGGCTCCTCTGTTCATTCCAACAATCATCCAGTCCTCCCCACCTCACTGAAGGTTTTCTCCATGCCTTCAAAGAGGAAGACAGGGCATACAAGAAAGGAGGAGGAATGAGCAGGGATGCTGGGACAGCTGAGTCCCCAAGGCAGAACTGTGTGCCCTTCCAGGACACCTCAATAACCTAACTTTACGGCTCGTGCCCCCATCAGGGGGACAGGGGAGATCACTGTTTATCTGGGAACTCGGGGTAAAGTGCCTGCCACCACGAGATAATAAACAGCAATAATTAGTTCTTTCTGGAAAACTGAGTGATACTATTATTAAAACTTTTATTATCTGTATGTTTTATATGAACTTAATTGCCTTCAGCTGCTATATTTTGGGAGCAGTGAGGATGAGAGAAGTAATAATAATTAATTAAGCAGATCCAGTGTCTGGGGAAGGTAATGGGGTCTGACAACAGGAAATCTGAGATTTTGCTCTATTCTGCATGAGGCAGCCCCCAGACCCCAAGGTCCTAAGCAGGACCAGACAGCAGCCCCAGCCTGTCTTGACATCTGCCCCTCAAATATCAAGCCCTCTTGGGAGGGTTGGTTCTCAGCAGAATGTAGGCAATTCTTCCCCTCCTCTCTTTGCACTGAAATTGAAATCACTACCCATGTCCCCTAAAGTAACCTAGATTCTTTCATTATGCAGTGCATCTGACTTGGTTATTTTCTGTGGCTTAGAGACTGTTAATAAATGGGCAATTCTCTTCTACTGTTTAAGCAAAGCTGTTAATAAATACTGTGTTGTACTGTATAAGTCAAAGAAAAAAAAGCCTAAGGTGTTTAATTAACTACGGACCATTCCAGGCCCTTGACAACGAACAAAGCCTACACAGCGTAGGCTGAGGAAGTTATAAATTATTAATGTGCCAGGCGTTGCCCTCTGAAGCTTCTTTTCCAGTTCTGCCTGTGAACCTGAGTATCCTGTGTTTATGTTCCATTCATCCAGCAAGCCCTCGAGAGACATTTGCAGTTCCAGGCCATGAAGGTTGATGGTGCTGATATCAGGCTTTTATCTGCGCGAAGCAAACCCCCTCTTCCTCCCTTGCTACTTCAACAGCTTTTTGAAGCACTGTGCAATCACTTCAATAACCTCGCTGGAAACTTGCAGAGCAGATCATCAGCTACAGCTGGAACCTACCCCAGAGCTCCTTACTGATTATCCTAATACCACAGCAGCAGCAAAAAGTCACAGCTGAGCCAAGGGGGTCCAGGTAGGGAGGCCCGGAAACCAGGCTCTTGGAACGCATGTTCCTGACGGGTTTTCCTGCAGCTGCCTGCATCTCTGGAGTTCATCTTAGGACCCTAAAGCACTTTACACACTGCCCTTATTACTAACTTCCTAGGAGGGAGGCAGAAAAGATTAGAATTTCTTTGAACCTGTCTTTACGTCGATTTGTATAAACGAATTTTCTCTGCCCGTGTGTGCCCTTCATCTTCCTTTTAGGGCGCGGGGTCCCTGGGAAAACACCTGGGTTCTAGTTCCTCACAGATGCAATGCTGAGGTGACGTCCTGGACTTCCATTAGCCACTTAACGTATTCTGAAAATTTTGTTTGTTACATAAAATTTTCCACGGAAAATTTCTCCTGAGGGCCCACATCACATGCACCCATGCCTTGTTTATGTCACTTCATTTCTGGCACCCTGATTTCCACTAATAAAAGAACTCAGGCTCTTTAGCCCCACCACAAATGCCCATTTCCCACTGATGATGGCCAAACGACTCCTGTTTCATCTGAAACACTATAAAAAGTGACAAATGTCAAAAACATAGGAGGTCATCTATTTTGTCTCTGCTTATTTTAAAAGACAGTTGCTTTAGAAGATTCTTATGTTCTGCCCCAATCTTAACACTGTCTCCTTTTCGGAACCAGGAGCTAATGCTCACCCTCTACGGAGCTCACAATTTTACAAAGGCTTGTGATTCCAGTATACGCGATGCTTCCCATGGGAGTCTGGGCCACGTGAGCCTGATATTTAAAAAGGAAGAATGTCTTCCTTGGGGGTAAAGGTTAGAAGGATGTTAGGTGACAGAGAGGCAGATGCTTCATCTACAACCAAGAGGTGCCTGGGGCCCAGGGAGTACCTCCACCTATGAGGTCACACATCTGGGCCTCGCTGAGCTTCTGAGGCAAATAAAATAAAAATGCAAGCAGCATTGAGGGATGCACTGAGGGGCCCATCTCCTCTCAGGGAATATGCTGCAGAATGAATCTCTACATTTTCCTGACTTCTCTGAACTTACACCACATCCTGGGATTTGTTTCCCCTCCTCCACTCTCTACTCCTAACTCTTGATCAAATACGTCAGTGGTTACCAAGAGGAATTTGGGCTTTTCTTCCAATTCCCCTGCAACAGTTCTTTGCCCCGAGCTGCTACATGTTTCGTGCAGTCCGGCAAGATAACCCAGTGGCCACGGCCCCCTCTGTCCTGTCCCGTCCCAAGCACCCTCACGCCCGGCCGCTCCCCAGCTCGGAGCTCTTACCAGCTCCCCTGTGCGGCGACCTCCTCTCCGCCGTCCTGCTGGCCTTCCCGGGCTCCCGCGGGCCGGCCTCGGGGGCGGCGGGCGCGGGCGGCAGGGTGACGGGCTGCAGGAGCGGCTTTCTGGGCAGGGGCGGCTTGGCGCCGGGCTGCTCCGACGGCCGGGCCTTCGCCTTGCCGTGGTCGCTCGGCGCCCGGGCGCCTCGAGGAGCGGGGGCCTTCCCCGCCGGACACTTGTCGTCCCTCGGGAGCAAAGTCAGCCCTCCTTTCTCTAACCTGACCTCCGCACTGTAGCGCTTCACGCCTCTGACTTCCGCACTGGGCGCGTCTCTGTGTTTGAAGGACAGCGACGTGGCCCGCAGCTTCACGGGGAAGGGGCTTCGGTCCTCACCCGCGGCTGCAGCCCGGGGGCTCCTGGCCGGCGCCGCCGCTCCGGGCCCCGAGTCCTGGGGGCCGCGCTCGGAGGGGGAGGGCGGCCTCTGCGGGCCCGGGGCCCCGTCGCCGGGCTCGGCCGGCGCCTGCAGGTCGTCGAGCGCCGCCCGTGCCAGCCCGGGCCGCTCCTCCCGAGCGGCGGCCGCATGGGGCGGGGGCGCTGCAGCTGGACGGCGCCCGCGCGCGCCCACGCGCGGCCCGACGACACGGAGAACCGCGTGCCCCGCCGCTCGCCGCCGCCTCGCCCACGGCGCCGCTCGCCGGGCCCACGTGCTGGGGCGCGGCCCCTTCGTCCAGGACACAGGGCGCGGGCTCCTCGGGGGGCGGTGTCGGGGGCGCGGGGAGGCGCGCGCCGGCCACCGGGGCCTTGGACTTCAAGCAGCTCTTGGGGACCGGGGGGCTCGCCGCGGGGGCCTCGGAAGGCTCTGTCCCTGCTCCCTCGGGCCTGGGCGCCTCCAGCGTCGGCTCCCCCTCCTCCTGCACACTTTGCTGTGGCGGGTCTAGACCTGAAGGAGCCTCCAAGGTGGTGGCAGTGCTGGTCTCAGGAGATGTCGTGTCCACCTCAGGGACGTGGGGAGATAATCCACGCTCAACGTCTCCAGAAGCACAGAACACCTCCTCAGCTGTGTCCTCGACTGGGGGACATGTGCTTGCAAGAGGCAGATCCTCACTCTGGTTCTCGCTGTCAGGATTGGGATGTGGGGAGTCCTCTGGCAGAGAGGGGGCCTCTGGGCAGGGGGCTGGGACGAACATAGGCTCAGTGACCTCCGGGGTGGCCAGGCGGCTGGGGTGGTTGTCCCCAGGGGGGCTCTCCTCTTCAGTGCTGGCACTGAGCGCCGGGCAGTGCTGCAAGCGTGCCCGTCTGGCACGGAGCCCTCCAGGTTGCAGAGTGGTGGCTGGTCCCTCTGGCGCAGGGCCCCTGTCAGGTACCATATCCTGCTGTTCAGAACTGGGGTTCTCTTCTGCGCTGACCTTGGGTAACTGCTTCTCATCACATTCCTCCTCCTCTGGAGTGCAGGTCAGATCACTCAGGGATTCAGACTGTGCCCGCTAGGACAAATGAAAGACAAAAGACAGCATGGTTATGTCAGATATTAGTAAGCCTACAACTTACCCATTTTATGGGCTTGATACGGTTTAAACGTAGTGGTCTGTCTCTAGAGCTGGCACTTAAGTAGACATTCACATACAGGTGTCTTTTGTTATTCCCTCCCTTCCTGGCCTACTTGGAATCTTCTTGCCTCACAAGCTCAGCTTTGAGCAAAACAGTGGCAGCTCTGCCCTCAAATTAAATATTGCCTAAGGCTTTTGTGGCTGGGCTACAGACACCCAGGACACTACTCTCCAAAGTGAAGCAAAGGGAAGGGGACCAAAATCAGCCAGGTGTCTGCCATGTCTTTAACCTGCACCTGCTATTTCATTTACTCTTTGGTTTAGTCCCAGTGAGGAAAGGATTATTATTCTCGCTTTGTTCTTGGAGAATTGAGAGCTCAATACCCCTTCGGTCAAGGCTGAGCTTAGCTCAGCTGAAAAGCTGGTGCTTTCTCTGTGACCCTGTGTTGCCTCAGAGCCAGTCTCCCACCTCCATGCTCTCTCTCTCTCTCTCAAGGGATGCACCCTCCTAGGGAAGGCAGACTGATCTGCTAAAAGATGGTTCATATCATGTCATACACAGTCAATAGCAAACCGTAGCTTATAGGACAAAGTCCAAACTTTTCAGCTAAATTTAAAGTCCTAAATTCTCTGGTCTTCAATTGATTCTCCCACTCCCTACTCAGGTCAAGGCAAGCCCCCACTGTGTGTGCCAGACTCTGGGCTGCTGTGACTGGCTGGCTCCTCTCCCCCACACTGCCAGGGTGGTCTACCAGCACCCCTAGGAACTGTCTCACATTCTACTCTGACAAGAAGCCTTGCCTATTCCCTGCAGCTTAGGGCTCTCCCTGCTCTCCTGAAGCCTTACTGGCCTGACAATAATACACTGTCTTGTGGTATTTTTCTTCTGAAAGGTCTCTGGAATTTAGATTTAGTCCAACTTCCTCCTTACCATACAATCAGTTTCTGCTCTCTTAGGAAGGAAAGGAGATCGAGGTAATCATGAATCATTCAAAACCAGTATGTGAAAATGGCCTTAAGGTTGAGGGTGTTGAAATTGATCCTTTTTTAAAAAAAGTTCATGACATTGGACTTAAGAGTCCCGTGGTTGTCACCCAAGTGCACTTCTCTCCTTCCCCTTCTGTTAGGAAATATGCTCAGGGAGTGTTTGCAATAGGTTTTTGTTGTTGTTTCCTGTTGTTATTTTAACATTTTCCAGCTGGCATCTGCTTGCTGCCAGAACACAGGACAACTGAGATGTTAGTGACAGCACCTGAGCCAGCTCTTGCCCAGATGCACGATCCTATTCCTCAGGATTTAAAAAAGAGGACGATGTGCAAAGAAATCTCCAGAATTTTCAAAACCTATAGGTTCAAAAGGCATTAATGGGCCTTTTGCTACTGCAGGAAATCATTGCTGTTGATACCTCTTTAGGCTGTGGGTCATGTTTTAAAACTATTGGAACCCACAGTAAGTCAGCATAAAGCTGGGGAGCAGGTTTGGCTTGGGTGTATCCCAGCCTGAGACACTGGCAGCTACAAGGAGTGGAGCGGCCAGGCAGGATGAAAGCTGGTGTGGAGAGTGGACTCCAATGCTGAGCAGAGGCTTTGCAGGGAACAAAGTGGCCTCTGATGAGGCTGGCCTCTCTGGCCAGGTACAGCAAGAAGGATACATGCGGATGCCCAGTCCATCTCTGATGTCTCCCCCTCACCCCTTCTCTGGCCCTCTCATAACAGCTGCACACCCTAGCGTCCCCTGAGGAAGTGGAAGTTGAAGACCCATTGCTCAGCCTGCCCGAAGTTGGAGACTGTCTCCTCTTGCCAGAAAGAGAGTCTCGGGGCAGTGTCCCTGTCATCTCTGGGCAGAGGACACCGCCAGGGAGCAGTGCCAGGGTGGAGAAGTGGGATCAGTCTCTGTCTGGGCTCTGGGACTTGTAGCTGCCAGCTCTGTGACCTTGGGCTAGTCATTGAATCATGCTGCTCCTGTTCAGAGTTAATATTCCCTGCTCCTGGCTCTGCCTGGGTTGGGATGAGGCCCCACCTGGGTGGTGAGAGGTCAGCATGAATGTTCCTGGGTGTTCCATCAGAGCCAAACACAGGGCACAGTTCTGCGCAGTGGGGTAAAATTCTTAGATAACAACTATCATCTGTCTTCTGTGTGTTTTTCTTTCCTGACCTCTGTTTTGGTGGAGATAGATAGACTCAGCCAAATGCACTCTTGGATGTGTTTTTCAAACTTGTAATAAATATCACAGTCTTGATAGCCAAGATTTTTTTATTTTACTTTGAAAGATGGGGTTTTTAAGGTAAGAAAGCCCCTTTTGTTCCCCTGGAGCTCCAAAAAATTCAGAGTCTACAAGACATGGAGTAAAGAGTTCACTGCGCTGATGACAGAGTCCGAGAATGCCTGACCAGGCGGTAACCACTGCCCTGACCAAATGGAGGACCGAATGTGGGCAGCAGTAGGAAGAGACTCACTGGAGAGTCTGAAGATGCCTAGGCCTGGTGGGTGGTGGAGGAAGAAACTGCACGTTATGGAGGATCAGAATAGCACAGCAAACTTAGACCTCGCTGTGCAAAGGAACAGCAAACCTCCTCAAAAGTCCCCAGAATCAGGCAGAGCAGGCAGTGTGGCGGCGATCCTCACCCCTGGAGTAGAATGGGAACATCTGAAGCACCTTGGTCCCTGAGAGGGGCTGGGGCCCCAGGAGGTCCTCATGGTTGGGAGGAGGGACCACATGACCAAAGGGGGCTGTGGACACTGGAGGCCAGAGGCCTCTAACTTAGGACCCAATAGTGACATGGATGACCGCTGGCCAGACACCTCTGCCCAGTCAGGAAAATACAGGATGGCTCCAAAAACCTAAGGTATCCGTGGCTGCTCCCTAACAGGAAGGGAAGGGAAAAAGGAGGGGACAATATGGAAATGACAGTTTAAATTAAGGAATGACTGTACCAGACTGACTAAATCAGATTTTCTGTTATTCTAAAAAAATGGGGTTAAGAGCTAAGTTCAAAAGGAAAGAAAGCAAGCGAGGTGCAGTTCTGTCCAGGGGATATGAGAGATGCTGCATTTCCACCAGGAGGATGAACCCACTTCTCTCTGCCACCAAGTCCCATCCAGGTTGTGGCTGGCCACACACCCCCTGCCCAGGAAGAGGACAGCCCCATGGGAATAAAGCCCAGACTTGAGGTCCAAAGGGAGCTGGCTCTGTTCCTGCCCTGTGGCCCTACTCAGCGTGAGGTCAGAGTTACTGGGTTTTGCCATGTCCCTATCACATAAGCCTTTAACTGTAAATGCACCACATGTGCCAGCATTTACACAAGTGCCCAAGTCCCAGCCTGTACGTTAGGCTGAAGGTCACCACAGCTCACTTCTTCCTCCAGCACTGGTCCCCTCAAAAGTCAACCTTGCTGGCATGACTTTAAAAAGTACCTTCCACATGCCCAAAGGAAAGCTCACTCTCTCCAGGGAGCCCCTGAAATCCTGAGAGGCCCCAGCCCACTGTCTCCAGCTGAAGCACGTAGCTTCCTGGGTACCTCATCAATACCCCACAATCTTATCTGGAGGGAAGAAGGTAGAGAATGTTGGTCTGCGAGCACCTCCCCCTCAGCACGGCCACTCTCTGTGGCCAGGCTGGCCCCATACCCTGCTTCTCAGCTCCTCCAGGGGTGAGGCACTGCAGGCACCACCCGGTAGTGGAGGGGAAACAACCCCGCATGGCCCCCTGACACGCCAGCACTATGAAGCCAAAGCTTCACTTTCCACGAGGCCTGGGCTCCCAGAACTATAAGCTGATGATCACTGCAGACTGCACGTGCCAAGGGGGTCTGTCCTTACACAGCACAATCCAGGGCACCTGAGGCAGGTGTCTGCGCTAGTGTTTCAGCTTCTTCTGTCATCCACTCATTCATTCTTCGTTCATTCATTCATCTATCCAACAAATGTTTACTGAATGGCAGCTCTGTGACTAGCATTGCTCTAGGGCTGGAAGTAGAGCTGGACAAGGTCTCACAGAAGACTGGCAATAAACAAGTGAGCACATACATTTACCAAGGTCACTTCTGTGTGTGGTCACCGCTATGAAGGCAGTGAGCGTGGTGATGGGAAGGTGCAGCTGCCTTCCACAGGATCGTCCAGTGAGCCTCTGAGCTGAGGCCCTAAAGCTGAGAGTGTCTGGAGTAGGAGATACAGCACGTACCAAGCCCTGAGGCAGCTTGGGGAACTCCAGAAGCAGAAGGGAGGCCAAAATGTGCTGAGTGAGAAAGAGGGACTAAGGGGATGTCTGAGAGGTAGGTAGGGCCTGGTCATGCCAGACCTGGAGTGTGGAAGTCACACTGAGTGCACCTGGAAGGCAGTGGACCCACAGCACATAGCAGGGTTTGGTAAGTGTTGCAGAGCAAATGAATGAATGGGGTGTTTATGCAGAGGGGAGACAGATCTAATTCATGTTGAAAAAGATGAGCAACTCCAGCTCCTGCAGCAGGGTCCCACGGACCATGGGGGATTCTCGGAGGGGGCAGGTGACCCTGAGAGGGAAAGAGGCGGGGTGGGCGGGATGGAGGCTGCCAGGCCGGCCAGCCCTGCCTCTGTGTATGGGAAGAAGCCGAATTACCGAAGACAGCCGCCTCATTTTGCTCGACCGCTGGTTGCGGGGCTTAACCAGGAGCTTGTGCTTAGCTGCAGAGTTGTCCAGGCAGGAGGAGAATTCTGGGGGATAGTCGAAGTCAGCCACAGGTGCCATGCTGCTGTCCGAGGTCCGGGGAGAGACAGTGGCATCATTCGAATGGTCTGGAGACAGCAGCCGGGGTGAGGAAACCAGAGAGACCTTCATGGGGCAAGGAGCAGACACGCCAATCATTAGCTTCCACACAGGAAATGGGCACAGCCAACATAATTCTCTCCTTATGTCAAACTCTGTCTTCCTAACCTGTCTCTGGGCTTTACACAGGATGACATATTTCAAATCTGCCTCTCCACAGGGGTGGTTCCGGGACACTCCGTTAGAAAGGTAAATGGTTGGGAGCTTTCCGTGTGGAGCCAGCCTCTGGAAACCTCTTAGCAGGATAACCCTGCCTTCGCCCTCCCACGGTAGCTCTCACAGGCACTTCACACAGGAGCTACTTTCTCTGATGAAGCAGAACAGCCTGATTCCTCCAGGCATGGCCCTGTTTCTGGAAGCCAGGAAGGTGGCTCAGAGGTGTGATTTTGCCAGCTGGGGCACAGGATGTCCTGCACCTGCTACCCAGCATTCCACTGCATCAATGCATTTGTTCATTCTGGGTTTCTGTATATTCCTGTGTCCTCTTGGAGAAATCTGGCTTTCAGTTAACATTTGTTAAGTCACAAATATTTTACTAGGTTAAGCTAGTAAAATAGATTGACAGTTAGCCAAGGGCAGAAGTGTTGCCAGGGAGGAAGGGGATTTTTGGTAGACATGTGGAAGAATAATAGCAACACCCTCATACCTGCCCACTGCTTGCCAAGCTCCTTCACTTAGTGAGGTCTAAGTGGGTTCCACTGCAAAGGCATTTATCAGCACGAAGTAATGGAAGGGGCTCCCACTGTGCACCCATGAGCACATGCAGCCCAGATGAGGAGCGAGGTGCAGAGAATCTGGGACACGCTGGGTTTTAGTTACAACCCTGCCACCTACAAACAAACAGAACTTTCTACTCCAGCATCACATTCAAAATTAGTGTCAAGTTAATGTTTTTTCCCCAATACTTTTTATTTTCCAAATTTTTTATTGTAGAAAAATACATATAACAAAATTTACCACTTTAACCACTTTTAAGTCTGCAGTTCAGTGGCATTAAGTTCATTCACGTTGCTGTGCACCCATCACCACCATCCATCTCCTGAGCTTCTCCTCTCATAAAACTGAAACTCCATTCCCATTAAACACTAACTACCCATTCTTCCTGCCTCCCAACCGCTAGCAACCACTCTTCTACTTTCTGGATTTGACCACTCTAGGTACCTCACATTAAGTGGAATCATACAGCATGTGCCTTTTTATGTCTCGTTCATTTCACTCAGTGTCACGTCCTCAGCGTTCATCCACGTTGTAGCATGTGTCAGACTTTCCTTCCTTTGTAAGGCTGAATAATATTCCATTGTATGTATGCACTACCTTTTGTTTATCCATTCATTGGCCGGTGGACATATGGGCTGCTTCCATGTTTTAACGACTGTGAATAATGCTGCTACTAACATGGGTGTACAATGTCTTTTCAAGAACGTGCTTTCAATTCTTTTGGGTACATACCCAGATGTGGCCTTGCTGGATCATATGGTAGTTCTATTTTTAGTTTTTTGAGGAACCTCCATCCTGTTTCCACACCAGCTGCACTATTTTACATTCCCACCAACAGTGTGCAGGGGTTCCAATTTCTCCTCATCCTCATCAGCACTTGTTATTTTGTTGTTTTTTTTTTGTAGTAGCCACCCTAATGGGTGTGAGGTGGTGTCAAGTTTACATTTTAATTTAAGACCGCAATTTTTTGTGCCTCACAATGATTTATTTAGTAAGTTCTCATGACAACGGCAGTGAACAAGACACAGGCAGCGAGGGGGCTCCTGGGGCGTGGTGGGGGGCGGTCTTGCTCAGTTTCTTTTCCACAACCCTGCAGCCCGCACAGAGCAGGTGTCAGCAGCCTCCTGAACTAGATGGGAGCCAGAAGATGACCCTGAGAGAGACACAGGCCCTGACACACCACTGCTCCCTGCAAGGAAACTGCCTCAGAGAAGAAGGTATTTTCCCTGTTAACCTACAAGTCCCTTACATTTTCTAATGCAGCATAAGGTTTATTCCTGCCAACTGGGACAAGACAGTCACTAAAACAAGGGGTAAAGGGTTGTAAGTGGACATGATCTGTTTTAGTTCCCTTGTTTAGCTACTCAGGTTCTTATGGGAATAAAGGAAGAGAATTATTTTTAAAACGAACTACAGGACTCCTGACTTCCTCTGTGCCTGTGGCTTTGGCTTCCACTTTGTAGTTGATGACTCAGGAAGTCACCTCCGACTGGACAGGTGACACCTTTCCCAGGTAGTCCTCCTTAAGGGTCACCGGCCAGATGGGTACATTTCAAAATAACATAGACTCCTTCATTTTCATCCTTGTCTAGAGGAACAATGTATGTAAACACTTGGTAAAATTTTGTTTTTTGTTTTTCTTAATGTCTGGGGTTCGAGAGAATAGATAAGACACCCGGCTTTGCAAACGCAGCGACTCCACAAATGAGAACCATCACTTCTGTGACAACACGAGCCTGGGTTCCTGCTCTGCAAACCCAAAGGACAAACATTGCCGGCCTCCTTTTCACTTGGGTCGCCTTGCTGAGCAAATGGTCCTAGGCTCAGGGCCATTCTGGCCCCTGGCCTAGGGGACCCTGGCAAGGGTCTTAACTTCCCTGACACTCTGAACAATGAGCTCTGTGCCCATACGACCCCAGCAGGACGCCCCCTGTGATCAGCCTGCTAGGGACCTGAACGCTCGCCTCTCAGTCTCCACGGTCATCCTCAGAGATCCTGGGCCCTGGAAAGACCAACACCTTCATGACCGAGGAGATTCAGGAGCTCCGACCCTGATGGGTGAGGCAGCCGTGTCAGCTGGGGTGGGGTCCCGGGCAGGAAGGCTGACCTGGGCTTTTATATGCGGGCTGGCAGCGTCTGGGGCACTTGCATTTGTATTGCTTGCTCCTCGCCACCCAAGTTTCCCAGAAATCTCTGCTTTTGGGTGAGTCTGGAAGTAGACGATTTAAAAATTGAAAAGGTGTTCCTTTGTCGGGAATGGGGCTCGATGGGCCTGGGGTTCAGAGTCTTTTTGGGGGGTGACCCTGGGTGTCAGCTGCTTTACAGTGTCTTTCCTCAGAGAGGGGCTCAGTCACTGAGCAGTGGGTGGACGGTGGTGCCTGCGGGAGCCGACTGCAGACGGGAAGGAGGCGTGGCAGGGCCTTTCTGGGGAGAAGATGCTCCCTGCCCTAGGCTGGCCCTTCCTTGTGAGGGAAGGGGAGGCGCTGACCTACCTGACCTCATTTAATCCCCTCAGAACCCTCTGAGGACTCGGACCCCTAGAGGCGCCAAACCTGCCAGGGCCCCACCCCGCAGTGGTGGGTGCATTTCCCTCATTTGCCGCCAGAGCCGCACGGCCTCCACTTGGCACCTTCCCTCATCGCCCAGAGAAAGCTGCCAGTGAGCTGGCCTCTCCCCAGACTTTCCTTCTTAATGGCAGGAAACCTAGAACATGACTTAGTTACATGTCATTTTACCTTAAAAATCAAAACATGTTTCATCAGTTGTTACCTGACATGTCACCTGAAACTTTTTAACAATAATAATAATTCCATGTATTTCCCGAAAAACTCATTCTATTGTCAGGAAATATCACCTTGGCAATGACATCAAATATACGTTACTGAAGACCTTGTTTTCACAAATCTTCATTAAGTTTCTCTATCAAGCACATGGGCCTATGTAAGGCGTCACAATAGAAAAAAAATTAAGCTGCTCACAGCCCCATCCTTGTGGGATTTAAAGCTCCACTGTATCAAATGACGTGTGTCACATAAACACATTTAAAAGGTGCATTGTGTCCCCCCTGAATAAGCCCACTGTACCCAAAAAAACTTTCAGGGCACAAATTTCATCATTGTATTAAAAGCATGATAATAAAGATTATCTATTTTTTTAAGCCTTAGCAGCTCAAATGTTGGCTTCCTATGAAGCTAGTGGAGTGTTCATATTACCCAGTAACTGATAAAAATCTCAGAACATTTTTTAAAAATAACATGAGCACCATAGGAGTGATGTTGAGAAGGACAAGGTCAGCCATGCCCCTGTGATGGTCCCAGATGGGCTCCCACGGGAAAGGGGGTGGATGGTGGTGCTTTGCAGGCTCGGAGCTGGGCTCGCTCCCTAATGAGCAAGGCTATAAACCATCTGTTCTGTACGGTCCCAGCGAAATGCAGAGAACGTAGGATGGAATGAGGGAGAGTCAGTCAATGATGGCTCACTAGAGGCAGCTCCCCACCTAGTCGTCCGGAAACATACAAAATCACATCCTGCACATCTGTCACCTGGTTAATTACACTGTAGGCAGCCATGAGCCTGTCACCTCTCCCCTCTGGTGTTTTAAGGTGTGGAGGAGTACAGGGTTGATTCGGACTCTAGGAAATGGGCCAAGCCATCCTCTTTGTCTTCTCTTCCTCCTCCCTGAGGTGGGAGAGCAGGTGCGTGTAGTCCACTTGCTTGTGGAGCAAACAGGGACAGGGGCACCTGAAGACAGTAATGCTCTAGTCACCCTGTGGGCAGCCCTAGCCCTGAGGCTTATTTACCCCCAGCATCCCCAGCCCTTCCTCTGCCATGCATTCACAAGGCTCTGGGCGCCCACAGCTGCACACAAACTGGTAGCTCTCCCTCCTCCTGCCTTTGCAGGGGGGCTTCTGGGCGTCTAAGCTGAAGTGACGACAGGATATATTTCAGAGCAGCACAGAATCTGAAAAACAGTGATTCACAGTGAAACCCCCAACTCTCGTTAGGACTGGCCCCAGGCCAGGGCACAAGTGTTGCTCCAAGGCACGGGTGTGTGGCTATGTGAAATGGACTCTAGCCTTTGTCTGTTTTTCAAGTGTCAGCATAACATGGAGAACTCCACCTCTATCCACTCCTCAGACAGGCTCATCTGCAGGGAAAAGTGATCATTTATGCAAAGTACACTGTAGGGGCTTAAAATGGCGGCACCATGAGCTACACTGTTTATCCGTGAGGAAGAGCTCAGTTCTGCCCCATGGATTCTAATGGGGGAGGGTGGTATCTGGGATGAGACCCCCCACCCTGCTCAGGTCACAAGCACCTCTCCTGCTTGTCCCACCTGTGACCCCTCCCCGGGGGCCCTGTTTAGGAGCACCAAGCCTCACAGTTTTCCCCCTCCACCACCAGGTCCTCATGGTCCTAAACTCAGACGCGGGAGCCTAGGTGGAGTCATATGTGTTTACTACTCCCTTCTTCCTCCAGCCGAGTGTCATGACAACAGAAAACAGACAACAGCTGGTCATCTGCTCAGACAGGAAAAACAAGGTATAGGGTTGATCATATCAGACCTATAACCATCATGAAAAATGTTACTAAAACCACATCTCCCGACAAACCCGAATTGCTGCTTAAAGAATGAGAATAAGTACAGCCCAAGCTCAACCGTGGGCTGTGCTCACCTGATCTCTTCTGGAGCCACTCCTGGGTGTAGTGAGCATGGCCACACACACCATGGGAGCCTTAGGGGAACACGCAGGGGCCACCAGAGCCCCGGACCGCCCACTGTGGTGGGCACGGAGAGGGAGATGGGGGCTGGGGGGCCAGGGGAACAGGCTGCACTTGCCTTTATGGTTGTGCTGGGACCCATGTCATGCAGCAAAGACATCTCTGGGGGGCTCCTGGGCAGCCCATCATCCTCAGAACTCATTCCGGCATCATCTCCTCGTTTGACAGGAAGGCTCCCTGGAGGAGGTGGTGGCCCCATTTTCACATTACACTGTATTTTTAACTAGATTGGAATAAAGAACATTTGCTCTTGTTTTCATCAGTGACCTATATCAACAAATCTTCCTGTTTCAATTCAGTCATTCATTCAGGAGCAGTTTCAATGCCCTGCCTGGTACAGTCAGGACTGAAAGAATGTCCACCACCAGCTCTCTTGCTTTCATGTTGAGAATGAGTGGTTATGACGTAGAATGAGTCCAGATGCAGTTGTAACTAACATGGTGTGCCTCGGGAGAATTGTGATGCACATACAATTATCCTTTAACATGTGTCGAATAAACCAAGCAAGAATAACTTAAAAACCTCAGTTCATCTTTGACACACATACCAAGTGCCACTGCCAAGGGAAAGCTTACCTGCAGAGCTTTAATCCGGTCACACACATTTTCTTGGGAAAACACCCGCACAGGCCGAGCAGGGTCCTGTCCTGACTCCGGAATGAAAATGCTGTCATGTGAGAGGGCCCGGCTGCCCAGCGCACCCCTCGACTCCCTAAGACAAAAGAGGCACAGTGAAACTCTGCTCCCTCCATCTGTCGCCCGGGGTGCTCAGGTGAACGGGGGTTGTGGGCTGATGACATATCGTACAACAAGCCATCAGCAGCATTTATATTTTAACTGCCTCTGATTTCAGTTTATCTCCACCCTGTCAAATACCGCAGTCAGCTATTAAGAGCACTGTAGAGATAGGAATTTTCCTTGCAGATCTGAAGTCTGTGTGAATTCTGTTTATTAATGGAAAAACCAAGGCCTGATGAGGTGTGAGGCCTAAAACAGCAGGCCCACAGAAAGGAAGGGCTGGCAGAGGGCCTGGGCTGGCTGGCGGGGCTGTAGGAGACCGTTGTGGATGCCCAAGGAAGGTGAGGTCATTCCTTGTGGGCAAACGTGCAGCCTGTCGGTGGGCAGGGGGCCCGTGTCTGCACAGCGGGCTGAGGGCCTGCCTAATGGGCCAGCCTCACAAGGCAGCCCAAACACATGTCCACGCCTGGGCTTGCAATGAGAGCTGGAAACCTGCACACCAACCGTCTTTTCTTTACCTGAGCCGACCCGTGTGATCCAACCTGTGTGCCCAGCACCTGGAGCGTAGATGGTGGGCCCTTCTGTCACCACCATCCCAGCCCCTTGCCCAGCCCTGAGCTCAAGGCTCCAATCTGGAACTGATCACACAGGACCCTCACGAATGTCCTAAGAGGATGTGGGAGCTGCTGTCAGATTTCCTAGCAGTGGTGGCTGCCTGAACAATAGTTTGAAGGACACGGATGAGACCCTGTGGCAAAGGACAGGAAGCCTATGCACACAGACGCTGGATATCCTGTGTACCATGACCTCCCCCGTGAAACCCCGCCCGGGGCCTCCTGTCTTCCGTGCGGTGTGAGGGCCTCCTGGATATGGCCCTACTCACTGCAGATCAAGTTGTGTTGGTTGCGGGCGCTTTCTAACTTCTTTCTACCTGTAATAGTCAGTTTGCCAGTGGACACCTCTGGCCCCTAGAAGGGTGTGGCCTCACATTTCTGGGAAGGAATCAAGCCTAACGAAAGAACCAGGCAGGCCTTTCCTGCCAATGGTGGCTCTTGTCCCAAAGATCACACCGACACTGGGTTCCCTCCTACAGAGTGCGGCCACAGCCACACCCTTTGGAGGCCACACGCGCTGCCCAAACACCACTCTGGCTGCGACTGGAAGTTGAGACCGCGTTTAAAGGCCTCTGGCAAAGATACATTGGCAAAAACACAAAATGCCATATGCTCAAAGCTGTTCACTACAACAACACTTCTAGAAGACTGGGAAGAGCCCAAATACCCCTCAGTAGACATCGGCATGAACGGTGGAGCACGACAGAATGGTGACTCTGCAGCTGACCAAACTGGTGGAGGATCTCAAGATACAGGCATCACCAACTACACTAAGTGAAAAATAAAAGAGAGTGCAGAACGATGTTTGTGGTGTGTTAGCTCTGTGTGGGAAAGGAGGGTATGGATACCTATGAACATATGCGAATAAATGTGTATATTTGCTTATTAAAAAAAAATAGAAGGATAAACAACAGATGAATATATATGGTTGCCTTTAGGCAGAAGGATAGAACCAGAGGGGAGACAGGGTGCCAAGGTGCTTACTTGTATTACAAGTTTGTCTTTGAAACTACATAAAGGTTTTACATAGTTCCAAAGACAAAAATCAAAAAGGGAAATAAAACAGTCTCTAAGACTAGAAAACAAACAGAAACAAATAAGCCTAATTTTATATCAGGTTGTTGGCACAATCATACAGAGAAAAGAATGGTTGCAAATGATTTTAACTCAACAGCCACATGACTTTTGACGCTATATCCACAGCAGGATATTTCTAAGAACAAAAAAACCCAAAGATATCAAATTGCACTTACAGTCTTATTAGTAATAATATTGATTTAATAAAACAGTTCAGAACAGTCTTTATCATATGTAACCTCTGTGGGAAAGTAAGGGTCATGAAATTATTATACATATATTATATGATGAAGAAAATAATTTTGCTAATACCAGTAGGGACCAAGATCTCCTGCACCAGAGAAAAATGAATTCAGTAAAGAATCAAAGAAGTAAAAATTCTGTCTTCCTAAACTTGAATTGAAAATATCAGTGAATTAATGATTTATTTTTTTCTCAAAAAAAAACCATTTCCCAGCTGTTACTACTGGAAAGTTCCACGTACAGTGACAGCCAGCTAGCAGTCCTAACCCTTGACGGCCAGGCTGTGGTTCCTAGAAACCATTTCACACTGGAAGGAACCAGGACCCTGTGAAGAAATGGCCGATCACAAGTTTAGGGCAGGAAGTGTGCAAAATAAACCTGGGATTTCTCACTGTGCAAGAAAGCAAGAATTTATCCAAAGATAAATTGGGCCATGTCAAAAGAATACAGGAGCTCATTTGAAATGACTCCCAATAGCATAAGTTGGGAGTGCGCAAGCCTAAAAATGAATAAAGACTATCATGGGTTAAAGCAAAGCAAATATACGAAAGTCCATACATTCATAATTATACCCAAGAAAAAATGGGAAAAAAACACTCATTGGTCAGATTTAGAAACTGCTAGGGTACCAGGTCATTTCTCTGAAGGTAGGTCGATAAAAGGAGAACCAAGTATTATCCTGCCTTTCCTAAATAAACTGTACGTCAGAGCAACCAAGGAGTTGATGAAGGAAAGGTCTTCAAAAAAGAATTCCAGTTAGCATATGCAGAATCAATGAAAGAATTAGAAAAGCACAATTTTTCATTGAAATAATGATCTAGGCAATGATCATCAGTGGGTGCTAAAACCATTTGGTGAACGTTAGTGGAGAGGTCACCCTAGAGAGACCCCATGAACCCACTGGTCAGTTTTAACATCACCAGAAGTGGAACAGCCAGAAAATATGTGCCTTGTGATGTGATGTGACACTAAGTACTCAATACCATCTTGAACCTAAATTTAATGATTTAGATCCATCTAACATTTTACAAAAAATTCAGAGAATACAGGAATGAGTTTAATCATATCAAGAGAAAGCTAATCCAGAATGTGGCTATTCTGTAGAGGAAATGACCCTGTTCCTCCATCAGATCAATGACTTGAAACAAAGGGGGAAGGGGAGGGAAAATTGTTATAGATTAAGAGACTTAAGCATAACCACCCAGACACAATAAATGGGCATCAACTTTTTAATGGCTTGCCAGCAATAATGTGCCTTGGCAAATGGAGCTCTTCTGTCCATGGTGATGGATGGATGGATAAGAAGTTGCTGCAGAATCTAGAAGGCACAGACTCTCAAAGAAGCTGAAGAGTGCCTTTAAGATACTGTCTCTGTTACGGTCAATTAATTTATCACAAAGGAGCCAAGAAAATATAACAGGGAAGGGAAATACACAAAAAATATACAACGGGGAAACCTGTGATCAGCCATTTCTTTACAGGGTCCTGGTTCCTTTTAGTGTGAATATACAACAGGGAATGGGAAAGGGTTCAATAAATGGTACTGGGAAAACTGGAAAGCCACAGGCAAAAGAAGGGGACTGGGCCATTTTCTTATACCATACACAAAAATAAGAATGGATTAAAGACTTGAACATAAGACCTGAAACTGTAAAGCTCCTAGAAGAAAACATAGATGGCAAGCTCCTTGACATAAGTCTTGGAAATGATTTTTTGGACTTAACAAAAAAAAAAAAAACAAAGGCAACAAAAGCAAAAATTAATAAGTGGAACCACATCAAATTAAAAAGCTTCTGCACAGCAAAGGACACCATCAACAACATGAAAAGGCAACTTCCTGAATGGGAGAAAATATTTGCAAATCAAATATTTGATGAGGGGTTAAAATCCAAAATCTATAAAGGACTCATATAACTCAAACAACCTGATTAAAAAATAGGCAGAGAAACTAAACAGACATTCTTCCAAAGAAGACAACCAAATGCCAACAGGCACATGAAAAGATGCTCAACATCATTAATCATCAAGGAAATGCAAATCAAAGCCACAGTGAGACACCAACTCACCTCTTGGCTATCATCAAAATGATGAGAGATAAGTGTTGGCAAGGATGTGGAGAAAAGGGAAATTTTCTGCATTGTTATTGGGAATGTAAGTTGGTACAGTGACTATGGAGAAAAATATGAAGGTTCCTCAAAGAATTAAAGATAGAACTACCATGTGATCCAGCAATCCCACCTGTGGGTATGATACCCAAAGGAAATAAAAACAGGATTTCAAAGAGATATCTGCACCCCCATGTTTACTGCAGCATTATTCACAATAGCCAAAATATGTAAACAACCTAAGTGTATCCATCAATGGCTGAGTGGGTAAATAGGATGTGAGATAGCTGGATAGATACATACATACATACATACATACATACAGTGGGATATTATTTAGTCATGGGAAAGGGCATTCTGCCATTTGTGACAACATGGATGAACCTTGAGGGTATTATGCTCAGTGAGATAAGGTAGGCAGAAAGACAAATACTATATGATCTCATTTACATGCAGAATCTAAAAGAGCTGAACTCATAGATACAGAGTAGACTAGTGGTTACCAGGGTTTGGGGGTGGAGGACATGGGGGAAAATGGTCAAAGTGTACAGACTTCCAGTTACAAGATGAATAAATTCTGCGGACCTACAGTTTGCATAGCCCAGTTATTATAGTTAATAAATACTGTATTACATAATTGAAAATTGCTAAGAGAGTAGATCGTCAATGTTCCACCACAACACTATCAGTAATTAGGTGACATAAAGCATGTGTCAGCTGACATTATGGCGGTAATCATTTTGCAATACGTAAGTGTATCACATCAACATGTTGCACACCTTAAACTTCCACGATGTTATATGTCAACTGTCTTTCAATAAAGTTGAAGAGAGAAAAGAAGGTCTATCTCATCCTCTGTGGGCTCTCCACAAACATTATTTGCTCTTCCTGGACCTCATCATACCTCACCTTGAGGCTCCTTTGCTAGCATTACTCCAGCCGACTTTTCCCAGTAACTGAGGACTAGGCTCCAGCTAGGTGCTGGGAATAAAAGATAAAAGGGACACTGACTCCACTTTCCATGGGCTCTGGTGATAGGAGACGGACACAGAGACAGGTCCTTGCAGCCCGGCTCATGCCTCCTGTCGGGCTGCAGTCCCATGGTGGGAGGGATCCCTGGGTGCTCCAGTTTAGAGACAGGAGATGGGTGGGGTGAGTGGTGGCCCAGTAAAGACCTGCAATAATTAGCAATAGCATCAAAACGATGCCTTGCTCCCAAGTGGAGCACGATGCCTGAAAAATACACGTGCAGCCTGTCCCCACTGCTCTTCACAAGGTTGCATGTGGTTCCATCCTGGCTCCCTGCTAGCACTCGAATCTTTCCTCTGCAGTGGTTTGGTGCCACCAAGTGGTCAATGTCAGTTCTGTGCCTTTCAAAGCAGGCCAGGAGACGTAAAGGGGGAGAGGACAAGATAAAATCATGGCGATGCTGAAGCCTGTGACCCCATGCAGCGTAGGCTGGTTCCCACACCCCAGGCTCATTATGCCTTCTGAAGAGTTTCATACTCAAATTAAGGGTCCAACATTGTTTAAAATATAAAAGCTGGCATGGCAGTAAGTCTGTTTCGTTTTTCCTTTTGCTCACAGAAATGAGTAAACTGGAATAATATGTATTATGATCATATTTTGATGAAGTACATGTTACAAAAATAAGGATTTCTTCACTAGACTTCCCCAAATTTTCATCCTGATTGGGTCTGTCCTTCCTGACAATATTTTTGGATGATTTTTCTAAGACTGCCAGCAAGAAGCCCACCCTTTACAAACCCTTCTCTTTCTAATGGAAAATTTTCTCATTAGATAACTCAAAGGTAAGGGTTAGCGAGGTGTATTTTTCCAGTGTAATATCCAGGTCCTCAAAGAGGTTTGAGTCACATTAAACCAGGGCTTATATGCTTATCTTGCCACTTCCAGCTGTGGGACATCAGGCAAGCTCTCCACAACTTCTCTAAAGCTTGGTTTGCTCATTTATAAAATGGTGTACCTTACCCACCTCCCCACAGTCAGTGTAAGTTTTCATTTATCCAGCACCTGGCACATAGCAGGTACCTGATAATGTTTCTTCCCCCAACTTTCTCCATCCTTATATGGAAAGACAGAACACACAGCTTCAATGGAAGAACCTCCAGTGGAATCACCTAGAAGAGTAGGTTCAGACATCCAGCAAATTACCCGAACGAAGAGACCGTGCCCCCTCCTGCTTACTGGGGCACATAAGCCCAAAGGCTGTAGAAAGCAACTCACTCGAGCTCATCCTCTGAGTCGTAGCCCATTGGCCCTGACTCGATGGCAATGACCTCACTCTTCGCTTGACTTTGTTTCCAGGTGCTACTTCCTGTGGAAGGAGAGGATTCCTTTCTCTTCTTTTTCCCGAAGAACTTCTTAAATGTTTTGAATTTGGATTTTTTCTTTCCTGTGCATAAAGAACGTATGTGAGTACTTACCAAGCATGTGTGATTTGTGAACAAGAAGAGAAAGCAAGATTTCTATGCATGAAACACAGCGTACCATTTTTGTACACCCCAAAACACCTTGATTCCTGCTTACTTTTGGACCGTTAATAAAAGAGCCAGGAAAGCCTGGGAGCATGATCACAGGATCAAAACACAGCAACCTTCCTCTCAGTTGAAATCAAGTATTTTTTTTAACAGATCTTTCACTTCCTGGGTGAAATAGTTTATTGTTTTTGATGTAACCACTCTTCTTATTTTTATTACCACACATTTGTTTTGACCAGCCTTGAATTCAAACAGCACATACTATATGAAGTGGACTCATACAGTATATTTTCTTGCTTCTGGCTTCTTTCATTCCATATATTGCCTTTGAGATGTGTGATTTTGCGTGATGATGCATGTATTAGTATACATTGCTTTTCTTTTCTTAAACTGATGAGTAACATTCCATTGTATAAATGAGATCAAGTTCTAATCTTTAAGATATACGTAGTCAAAAGCAAAAAAGTCAAAAGTCCTGATGCAGTAAAGTGATAACTCAAATTATTTTTCAAAATAATCTTCAAGTGCTTCATTTAGTATGGACATGAGCACCAAAGACAATCAGGGGAGTCCCAGCCTCATGGGCAAGAGACACTGGCAGTACCACCCAACGCCTTGATGGACTTTCAGTGAGAAAACCCATCAAATGGGGACAGCACTGAGCCTGACTCTGCCGTGCTTCCTGGATTGTTAGAATATGCATCTTTAAACATTTTGCAGTCTCTTCTCTGCCTCCTTCATCTTCACCCACAAATTCTGTCATATGCAGGATCTCGTGATTTCACACTAACTAGCCCAGCAAAGTTTGTTCATTCCTTTCCTTCCAGATTTTCATGAAAACTAATAATAGAAGGATACCACATCATAAATTGCCAGGATGCTAATATATCCTGAAAATTTGCTAAAATGATTTGTTAGTTTTACAAATAAATAATTCTGTAAGCCAAATTCCTTTTTAAAAAAAAACAACAGGATCCTTACATTTTGATTATATTAATACTCCCTTGGGAAGTTCATATGATCTTGCCTTAATGCAGAATTATTTAGGATTACTCTAGTTGGAGTTCCTACATAACCTTAGGTGGGGCCAATCCCTGCCCAGAGGGAAATCAGTTTTACAGTCAAGTTTTCTTAACTTCGAGTGGAAGGCTCCTCACCTTTATAATCACAACATGTTTATGTCATTAACTGATCGTGCTCAAGGAGTGTTTATTATTTTGAGAGAGCCTTAGGAGTTTTCTGCATTTGCCAGGACACCATTTGGCCTTTGCCTAGTTGACAAATATGTACAGATGCCTGAAGGTTAGCACAAACACGCAGCCTCACCACCCAAGTCACTGCTTCGGGTTGAAGGGTGCGGCTACAAACAACCAGACTGGAGCCTCCCAGCGCTTCTGTTTGGCTTCAATGGTCAGCCAGCCTCCACGGGGGCCTGTTAGTGTTATGTTTTTTCACCTGCTAGACTTTTAAATTCAATTTATTTAATGGTTACAGGAACTATTTACAGGGACTACTTAGGTTTTATACCTCTTGAATCTGTTATGTTTTTCTGGGACTTTGCCTAATTTTTTCCAAATTTTCAAGTTTGCTGGCATATACTAACTTCCTCTGATATTTCAGCACCCACACTATCTGTAATAAAAGCCCCCTTTCTCAGCTCTGATGTGAATTCTTTGTGCCTCCTCTTTTTTCCCTAATCTATTGCATCCGAGGTCAGTTTTGCCTTCAAAAAGCATAGGCTTTGTTAATTCTCTCTACTGAATGTTTATTTTTCATGGTATTTATTTCTGTTATCTTTATTCTTTCCTTCCTTCCATTTTCTTCAGGTTTATTTTGTTATCTTGTTAAACTTCTGGAGATGCACACTTGTTTAGCTTATTAACTTTCAGGATTTTTGCTTTTATAACATACATGTTTAAGACAATACATTTCCCTATTTTAGCTGCATCTACATGTTTTGATTTTTGTATTTTCATTATTGTTTGGTCGAAAATATTTTCTAATTTCCATTACAGTATCTTCTTAGACCTATAGGTTATTTAGAAAAGTATGTCTTAATTCCCTAGCACTTGGGGATTTTCTTATCTTTCTGTAATTGATTTCCAGCTGAAGGGCACTGTGGTCAGAGAATATACTCTGTATGATTTGTATCTATTCAGGTTTGTGGAGACTTGCTTTATGGCTTACCATCAATCTATGACTGTTCCTAGTGTGCTTGAAAATAATGTATATTCTTCAACATCCTATATATAGGACATCAAATAGTACAAGTAAGGCCTTTTTTCTTTTTAATTGTGTCATCCAAACACTTTGTATCTTTACTAATATTTAAAGATATTTGTTCTATCGATCAATGATAGAGATGTATTAAAAATAACCCACTGACTGCAGATTCTATTTACCTCCCAATTTCTACTCTATAACTTTTGACATTATGATGGTGCATAGTCACATACAACTGTTATCTTGCTGTGGAACTGAACCTTTTGTGCAATGGCCCTCTTTATTTTTAGCAATGCTTTTTGCCTTAAGTTTTATCTTGACAGCTATTAACACAGCTATACCAGCTCCCTTTTGCTCAGTGTTGGCAAGGTACATGTTTTCCTAGCCTCTTTCTTTCCATCCTTCCTGCTTTCTTTCTCTCTCTCTTTCTTTTTTACTGGTCCTTCCTCTCATAGACATGTTTCCTGTCTTTCTGTCTCTCCTCTGTCCTTTTAAACTTTTCTGAATCCTTACCCTTAAGATTTAGTTTTAGAAATTCAGTCTGATGGTCTTTAACTTCTCACTGAACAATTAATGTAATTAGCCTACTTGCATTTACTGTACTAATGGTATGTTAATAAGGAGAAGTCTGCCATCTTATATGCTTTTTCTTAATCTCCTTTCTTGCCATGTCTTGATTAACTGACTTTTTAAAATTATGCCTTATTTTCCCACTACTAGTTTATGAGCATGGCCTTGAATCTCTATTCTTCAGGTGACTACCCTAGAAAGTATACTACCTATTCTATTATGGGACAGAACAAGGAATTCAGAACACTTCAATCCTATTTTTATGCGCTAGTGTTTTCATTCTGATCTTTAAAAGGCCCAAAAGATATGATTCCACATTCATTTAGATGTATCCACTTGTTTCTCATTCTCTTTGCTCTTCATTCCTTCTTGCATTCCGGACCTTCCAGCTAGGAGGGTTTACCTTCTGCCGGAGGCAGATTTCCCCTAGAATCTGCTTTAGTGTGAGTCTACTGGTGACAAACTCAGTTTCTGTTTGTCTGAAAATGCATTTATATCTCCTTCATTTCTGAACATGTATTGTTCCTAGGTATAACATTCTAGGTCGGCAGTCACTTTTTCTAAGTTACTGTTTCAATATCGAAGACATTATTTCACTGTGTTGTGGCTTCTATTGTGTGGCTGAGAAGTTTAGCCATCAGTTTTATTGCTCCTTTGAAGGTAATCTGTCTTTTTCTCAGCATTATTTTAAGATTTTTCATTTTGTCTCAGGTTTTCTACATTTTCAGTCTATATGGATTTCCTTTTATTTATCCTTCTTGGGATTCACTGGGTTTCTTAAACCCATGAATGGGTAATCTTTTCTTTTTTTTAATCAATTCCAGAAAATGTCAGCTCGCCTCTCCTCAGGCTGTGCTCAAATGTATGCCATGCCCTTCCCCTTATCTCTATGCCTCTTGTCCTCTCTTTTGTATTTTCCATCCTTTTACCATTCTATATTACATTCCGTATACTTTCTTGTGATCTATCTTGAGCAGATATAATCTGCTGTCAAACTCATCCACTGAATTTTCAATCGTAGTAGTTATGCTTATTTCTAGAAAATCCATTTGATCATTTTTCAAATCTGGCATATCATTAAAAAAAATTCTTAAAATTACAAACAGCAAAGTTTATTCTTTTTGATTTTCATGGAGTTGTATAAACACCACCAAAACCAAGGTACAGGACTGTACCAATGCCGCCCTCTTGTAGCCAAGCCCCTCCCCCATGTAGCCCCTGGAAACCACCAATACCTTCTCTGTTTCTATAGTTTTTCCTTCTCCAGAATATCATGCAGATACATTCATACAGTATGTATCCTCTTGATTCTGGCTTCTTTCACTCAGCACAATGCATTAGAGAGTCATCCATGTTACTGTATTGATCAATACTTTGCTCCTTGTTGCTGCTGGCTACTATTACACTGGATGGACAGACATTATTTAACCATGGACCTGTTCAAAGACACCTGTGTTCTTTTCAGTTTTTGGCAATCATGAATAAAGTTGCTACAGGCTTCTGTGTAAATGTAGGTTCTCATTTCCCTGAGGTAAATGCTTAGGCGTGGAATTACAGGAGTGTATGTTTAATTTTATAAGAAACTGCTAAAATGTTTCTCGAAGTAGCTGTACCATTTTGCATTCCCATCAGCAATATGACAGTTCCAATGGCACTGTAGCCTCACGAGCCCTGGTAGTTTTTTTTTTCTTAAGGTATTATTGATATACATTCTTATGAAGGTTTCACATGAAAAAACAATGTGGTTACTACATTTACCCATATTATCAAGTCCCCACCCATACCCCAATGCAGTCACTGTCCATCAGTGTAGTAAGATGCAACAGATTCACTATTTGCCTTCTCTGTGCTACACTGTTTTTCCCTTGATCCCCCACACCATGTGTAATAAACATTATACCCCTCAATGCCCTTCTCCCACCCTGCCCACCCGCCCTCCCACACATCTCCCCTTTGGTAACCACTAGTTCCTTCTTGGAGTCTCTGAGCCTGCTACTATTTTGTTCCTTCAGTTTTGCTTCGTTGTTATACTCCACAAATGAAGGAAATCATTTGGCACTTGTCTTTCTCTGCCAGGCTTATTTCACTGAGCATAATACCCTCCAGCTTCATTCATGTTGTTGCAAATGGTAGGATTTGTTTCTTTCTTATGGCTGAATAGTATTCCATTGTTTGTATGTACCACATCTTCTTTATCCATTCATCTACTGATGGACACTTAGGTTGCTTCCATAACTTGGCTATTGTAAAAAGTGCTACAATAAACATAGGGGTGCATATGTGTTTTTGATTCTGAGAAGTTGTATTCCTTGGGTAAATTCCAAGGAGTGGGATTCCCGGGTCAAATGGCATTTCTATTCTTAGTTTTCAACGAACCTCCATATTGCTTTACACAATGGTTGAACTAGCTTACATTCCCACCAGCAGTGTAGGAGGGTTCCCCTTTCTCCGCATCCACGCCAGCATTTGTTGTTCTTGTGTCTTTTGGATGCTGGCCATCCTTACTGGCATGAGGTGATATCTCATTGTGGTTTTAATTTGCATTTCCTGATGATTAGTGATGTGGAGCATCTTTTCATGTGTCTGTTGGCCATCTGAATTTCTTCTTTGGAGAACTGGCTCTTCATAGCCTCTGCCCATTTTTTAATCAGGTTATTTGCTTTTTGGGTGTTGAGGCATGTAAGTTCTTTATATATTTTGGATGTTACCCCTTGTCAGATATGTCATTTACAAGTATATTCTCCCATACTGTAGGATGCCTTTTTGTTCTGTTGATGGTGTCCTTTGCCGTACAGAAACTTTTTAGTTTGATGTAGTCCCATGAGTTCATTTTTGCTTTTGTTTCCCTTGCTTGAGGAGATGCATTCAGAGAGAAGTTGCTCATGCTTATTATTCGGGAGATTTTTGCCTATGTTGTCTTCTAAGAGTTTTATGGTTTCATGACTTACATTCAGGTCCTTGATCCTTTTCGTGTTTACTTTTGTGTATGGGGTTAAACAATAATCCAGTTTCATTCTCTTGCATGTCACTGTCCAGTTTTGCCAACAGGGCTGTCTTTTCCCCATTCTATGTCCATGGCTCCTTTATCATATATTAACAGACCATATATGGTTGGGTTTATATCAGGGCTCTCTAATCTGTTCCATTGGTCTATGGGTCTGTTCTTGTGCCAGTACCAAATTGTCTTGAGTACTGTGGCTTTGTAGTAAAGCTTGAAGTTGGGGAGCATAATCCCCCAAGCTTTATTCTTCCTTCTCAGGATTTCTTTGGCTATTCGGGGTCTTTTTGGTTCCATATGAATTTTAGAATGATTTTCTCTAGTTCGTTGAAAAATGGTGTTGGTATTTTGATAGGAATTGCATTGAATCTGTAGATTGCTTTAGGGAGGATGGCCATTTTGGCAATATTAATTCTTCCTATCCATGAGCATGGGATGTGTTTCCATTTATTGGTATCTTCTTTAATTTCTCTCATGAATGTCTTGTAGTTTTCAGAGTATACGTCTTTCACTTCCTTGGTTAGGTTTACTCCTAGGTATTTTATTCTTTTGAATGCAATTGTGAATGGAATTGTTTTCCTGATTTCTCTCTCTGTTAGGTCATTGTTAGTGTATAGGAATGCCACAGATTTCTGCATATTAATTTTGTATCCCGCAACTTTGCTGAATTCAGATATTAGATCTAGTAGTTTTGGAGTAGATTCTTTAGGGTATTTTATGTACAATATCATGTCATCTGCAAACAGGGACAGTTTAACTTCTTCCCTGCCAATCTGGATGCCTTTTATTTCTTTGTGTTATCTGATTGCATGGCTAGGACCTCCAGTCCTATGTTGAATAGAAATGGGGAGAGTGGGCATCCTTGTCTTGTTCCCGATCTTAAAGGAAAAGCTTTCAGCTTCTCGCTGTTAAGTATAGTGTTGGCTGTGGGTTTGTCATATATAGCCTTTATTATGTTGAGGTACTTGCCCTCTATACCCATTTTATTGAGAGTTTTTATCATGAATGGATGTTGAATTTTGTCAAATGCTTTTTTAGCATCTATGGAGATGATCATGTGGTTTTTATTCTTCTTTTTGTTGATGTGGTGGATGATGTTGATGGATTTTCGAATGTTGTACCATCCTTGCATCCCTGGGATGAATCCTACTTGATCATCATGGATGATCCTTTTGACGTATTTTTGAATTCGGCTTGCTAATATTTTGTTGAGTATTTTTGCATCTATGTTCATCAGGGATATTGGTCTGTAGTTTTCTTTTTTGTGGTGTCATTGCCCGGTTTTGGTATTAGAGTGATGCTGGCCTCACAGAATGAGTTTGGAAGTATTCCCTCTTCTTCTACTCCTTGGAAAACTTTAAGGAGGATGGGTATTAGGTCTTCACTAAATGTTTGATAAAATTCAACAGTGAAGCCTTCTGGTCCAGGCGTTTTGTTCTTAGATAGGTTTTTGATTACCAGTTCAATTTCGTTGCTGGTAATTGGTCTGTTCAGATTTTCTGTTTCTTTCTGGGTCAGCCTTGGAAGGCTGTATTTTTCTAGAAAGATGTCCATTTCTTCTAGGTTATCCAGTTTGTTAGCATATACTTTTTCATAGTACTTTCTAATAGTTCTTTGTATTTCTGTGCTGTCTGTAGTGATTTTTCCTTTCTCATTTCTGATTCTGTTTATGTGAGTAGACTCTCTTTTTTTCTTGATAAGTCTGGCTAGGGGTGTATCTATTTTGTTTATTTTCTCAAGAAGCAGCTGTTGCTTTTGTTGATACTTTCTATTGTTTTATTCTTCTCGATTTTATTTATTTCACCTCTAATCTTTATTATGTCCCTCCTTCTATTGACTTTGGGTCTCATTTGTTCTTTTTCTAGTTTTGTTAATTGTCAGTTTAGACTGCTCATATGGGAATGTTCTTCTTTCCTGAGGTAGGCCTGTATTGCAATATACTTTCCTCTTAGCATGGCCTTTGCTGTGTCCCACAGATTTTGCAGTGTTGAATTATTGTTGTCATTTGTCTCATATATTGCTTGATCTCTGTTTTTATTTGGTCATTGATCCATTGATTATTTAGGAGCATGTTATTAAGCCTCCATTGTGTATGTGGGATTTTTCATTCTCTTTGGGTAATTCATTTCTAGTTTTATTTGTTTGTGGTCTGAGAAGCTGTTGGTACAATTTCAATCTTTTTGAATTTACTGAGGCTCTCTTTGTGGAAAATGTTCCATGTTCACTTGAGAAGAGTGTGTATTCTGCTGCTTTTGGGTGTACAGTTCTGTAGATGTCCGTTAGGTCCATCTGTTCTAATGTGTTGTTCAGTGCCTCTGTCTCCTTAGTTACTTTCTGTCTGGTTGATCTGTCCTTCAGAGTGAGTGGAGTGTTGAAGTCTCCTAGAATGAATGCATTGCATTCTATTTCCCCCTTTAATTCTGTTAGTATTTGTTTCACATATGTAGGAGCTCCTGTGTTGGGTGCATAGATATTTTCATGGTTATATCTTCTTGTTGGATTGACCCTTTTATCATTATGTAATGTTCTTCTTTGTCTCTTGTGACTTTCTTTGTTTTGAAGTCTATTTTGTCTGATATAAGTACTGCAACTCCTGCTTTTTTCTCCCTATTAGTTGCATGAAATGTCTTTCTCCATCCGTTCACTTTTAGTCCATGTATGTCTTTGGGTTTGAAGTGAGTCTCTTGAAGGCAGCATATAGATGGGTCTTGTTTTTTTATCCATTCAGTGACTCTATGTCTTTTGACTCATGCATTCAGTCCATTTACATTTAGCATGATTATGGATAGGTATGTACTTATTGGCATTGCAGACTTCAGATACATGGTTACCAAAGGTTCAAGGTTAACTTCCTTACTATCTAAGAGTCTAACTTAACTCACTTAATATGCTATTACAAACACAATCTAAAGGTTCTTTTTTTTCCTCCCCCTTTTTCTTCCTCCTCCATTCTTGTATATTAGGTATCATATTCTGTACTGTTTGTCTATCCCTTGATTGACTTTGGGGATAGTTAATTTAATTTTGCATTTTCTTAGTAATTAGCTGTTCTACTTTCTTTACTGTGGTTTTATTACCTCTGGTGACAGCTATTAAACTGTAGGAACACTTCCATCTATAGCAGTCCCTCCAAAATACACTGTAGAGATGGTTTGTGGGAGGTAAATTATCTCAGCTTTTGCTTATCTTGGAATTGATTAATCTCTCCTTCAAATTTAAATGATAATCTTGCTGGATAAAGTAATCTTGCTCCAAGGCCCTTCTGCTTGATTGCATTAAATACATCATGCCACTCCCTTCTGGCCTGTAAGGTTTCTGCTGAGAAGTCTGATGATAGCCTGATGGGCTTTCCTTTGTATGTGATCTTATTTCTCTCTCTGGCTGCTTTTAATAGTCTGTCCTTATCCTTGATCTTTGCCATTTTAATTACTATATGTCTTGATGTTGTCTTCCTTGGGTCCCCTGTGTTGGGAGATCTGTGCACCTCCATGGTCTGAGAGACTATCTCCTTCCCCGGATTGGGGAAGTTTTCAGCAATCACCTCCTCAATGACACTTTCTATCCCTTTTTCTCTCTCTTCTTCTGGTACCCCTATAATGTGAATATTGTTCCGCTTGGATTGGTCACACAGTTCTCTCAATATTCTTTCATTCTTAGAGATCCTTTTTTCTCTCTGTGCCTCAGCTTCTTTGTATTCCTCTTCTCTAGTTTCTATTTCATTTATCATCTCCTCCACCATATCCAATATGCTTTTAATACCATCCACTGTGCTCTTCAATGATTGGATCTCTAACCTTAATTCATTCCTGAGTTCTTCAATATCTTTCCGTACCTCTATAAGCATGTTAATGATTTTTATTTTGAGCTCCCTTTCAGGGAGAGTCATGAGGTCAATATCATTTAAATCTTTCTCAGGGTTGTATTAATAATTTTACTCTGAACCAGGTTCCTTTGGCATTTCATATTTGTATATGCCGCCCTCTAGTGCCCAGAAACTCTACTCTCTGGAGCTGCTCAGCCCCTGAAGCAATGTTGGGGGTCGCAGGGGAGTGGTATTGGTGCCTGGGGGGGAGGAAAGAGCTGTTTCCTGCTTCCCGGCTGCTATGCCTGTCTCCACTGCCTGAACCAGTGGGCCGAGCAGTAGCACACAGGTATAGGCCTCTATGCTTTGCGTTTGTAGTTTCTGTAGACAGATCTTCCCTCTGGCTGGGCTAACACCAGGGTAGGGTTTGCCGGTTTGCGAGCCAGGTGGTGCTGGCTGGGAGAAAAGCACAGTAAGCTGCGTTATCACAGAGCGGGTCCTTGGAACTGTGTAGCCAGCCAGGGAGCTGGAGCACGTGAAGATTGTCTAAGGAGGAAGATTTCTTCCTCCTTAAATATGAGAGTCTATATGGCAAAGCTCCCAACCTGCTGGGCAGAGTGCACCCGGACTATTTTGTCTACTTGTCCTCTCTCCTGAGCAGTAAGCTCTCTGCAATCCTTGCCCCTTTAGTAGCCCTCTTGCTAAGGGCTTCCTTGTTAGGAAGTCTCTCAGACTGCCCACCTTTCTTTTGTCCCAGAGCAGCCGGATATGGATCACTGCTTTCTGCAAGCGGCTGGAATCTCAGTCTCTCCAGGAATTCTGCCTGTCTTAGCTTTCCAACCCTGTAATCACGAGAGTATCATGCAAGCACCATGAAATGTAGGTTTGTGCTCCCAGAGCAGATCTCCGGAGTTTGGTATTCAACAGTCCCAGGCCTCCACTCCGTCCCTGCTCCATTTCTCTTCCTCCCGCTGGTGAGCTGGGGTCAGGGAAGGGCTTGGGTCCTGCCGGGCTACAGCTTTGGTATGTTACCCTGTTCTGTGATGTCTGCTCTTTTCTCCAGGTGTATGCAGTCTGGCACAGTCCTCTTTCCTGTTGCTGTTTCAGGATTAGTTGTATTAATTATATTTTCATATTATATGCAGTTTTAAGAGGAAGCCTGTGTCTCACCTCTCATGCCATCTTTAATCCAATCTCCTAGGCCTTGTAATTTTCAAGTATGTTTTTGTTTTGCCATTCTAATAAGTGTTTATAACTTGTTATAACAAGTGTTTATATCTCATTGTAGTTTTAATTTGTACTGATGTCTACAGATATTGAGTAGCTTTTCATGTGCTTATTTCCGCACATCTTCTTAGGTAAAGCTTCTTTAAAAGTCTTGCCTATATTTTAATTAGGTGGTTTTGTTTTCTTACTGTTGAATTTTGAGAATTCTAAATGCAAGTCCCTTGTCAAGTATGACTTACAAATATTTTCTCCCGTCTGTGTCTTGTCTCTTCATTTTCTTAATAGTGTCTTTTCACAGAGCAAAAATTTTAATTTTGATGAAGTTTAATTTAGCAAATTCTTCTTTTAGGGATTGAGGTGTCATATCTAAGAACTCTTATCTAATCCAAGGTCACAAATAATTTCACCTATGCTTTCTTTTAAAGGTTTTATGCCTGTGATATATTTTAATTTTTGTATAATCTGTGAGGTGTATGTCAAAGTTCACTTTTTAAACATATGAATGTCCAATTTTTTCTAGCACCACCATTTTTTGGAAAGACAATCTTTTCTTAATTGAATTACAATTGCATCTTTGTCAAAAATCAATTGAGCATATAGGTTTATTTTTGGACTCTTCTGTTCTATATGCATCTCTCCTTTTGGTGATAACCACACTGGCTTAATTATTAAGCTTTACAGTAAGTCTTGAAATCAGGTAATATGAGTCTTCCAACTTTGTTCTTTTTCACAATTGTTTTCACTATGCTAAGTTCTTTTGCTTTTTCATGTAAATTTTAGAATCAGCATGTCAATATTGGAAAAATATCCTGTGAGACTGAGTGTTTCATGTTTACCCCTCCACTCCTCCTCCCTTTCAAAGCAAATCATTCCAGATACAGTTATCATTTCATCTATATGGATTTGGTTTCTTCCTACATAAAACCTCTGACCCTTCATGGAAATCAAATAACTGATTACTGGTCAATGTTCTTGCTACAGAATATTGAACTAACCGTGTCCCCTGCTTTTCACAGCTGACTTGTAAACTGTGTACTGTACTCCTGCTAGCTATTCTGTGGCTCAATTTGGGGAGAAATGACTTTTAAGCAACACTGACTCTTCCAGTCTGTAAACATAATCTTAGTCCATTCTGGCTGCTATAATAAAGTACTGTAGACTGGGTGGCTTATACATAACAGAAATTTATTTCTCACTGTTCTGGAGACTGGAAGGTTGAGATCAGGGTACCAGCATGGTGGGTACTACTGAGGACTCTCTTACAGTTTACTCACTGTTAACTGATCATTGTGTCCTCATGTGCAGAAAGAGAGCAAGTAGTTCCCTGGCTTCTTATCATAAGGGCACTAATTCCATTCATGAGGGCTCTTACCCTCATGACCTAATTTATGAGCCACCTCTAAATACCATCACTACATGTATTTAAGTCTTTGTTGATTTCTTTAAACGATATTTTTTATTTTCAGTATAAAGATCCTGCATATATTTGGTTAGTTATATACCTAAATATTTCTTTTTATTGGTGCTATTACAAATGGTACCTTTTTAAATTTCCATTTTTCAATTGTTGATTGCATTATATACAAATATTTGTATATTGATCTTGTCTTTCACAATCTTGCTAAACTTAAAGAGTTCTAGGTACTTTTTTGCCATTTGGTATAATCATGTCCTATAAAAACAGACAGATTTATTTCTGTATCCCTTTTATTTCTTTCTCTTGCTTGTAGCACTGGCTGGGTGTTATGCCACTTTTTATAGCAATCTCCTTTCAGACATTTTCAAAATTTTATTACATCTTCCACTATAGTATATGCATGGTTGTTTCAAAGCATGTATTTGATAATTCTGATATTTGATGCCTATTTGGACATGCCCATTTCTCTTATTTCTGCTGTGTATTAGTTTGCTTGGCTGCATAACAAAGTACCCCAAACTGAGTGGCTTAAATAGAATTATAGTGTCTCACAGTTCTAGAGGCTAGAAGTCCAAGATTTTCAAAGAGCTGTGATGGACAAAATCTATTCTATGTCTCTCCCCTAACTTCCGGTGATTTTCTGGCAACCTTTGGCATTCCTTGGCTTGGAGAGGCATCACCCTGATCTCTGACTTCATCTTCATATGGGTGTTCTCCCTCAGTGCGGGCCTGCATTCACATTTCTCCTTTTCATAAGCATGTTACTCACATTAGATTAGAGGCCTGTGAAACTCCAGCATGAGCTCCTCTTAATTAATTACATCTACAGGACCCAATTTCCAAATAAGGTCATATTCTCAGGTACTATGTGTTAGGACTTCAATATATGAATTTTGCGGGACAGAGGGCAGCCCATAACATATTGGGTTTCATTCATGTGCCCTGTTACCTTATCTGTCTGGTTATCACAGGCTGTATATTTATTACAGACCTGAAAATATCATTTTCTGTATAATTTGAAATTGAGATAGAAGGTACCTTGCTTTAGAGAACACTGTTTGCTTCTACAAGGTGCCTGGGTCACACCCCGTCTAGCAATACTACTAGGCATGTTCAAGGGTTGAGATTCTCTGAATGATCCAAGCGATGCAAACTCAAACTACAAATCTACAAAGGGTTGATTTATGTCTGGTTCACACTTAACTCAGATTTTGCTTGTCCTTGGTCTACCAGCTTATTGTAGGGAGGGTCTTCCATTAGACAGTCCACTTTGTATAGGCCTGCATTGATATCTGACCCTCTCCCCACCTCCTAACCCATGAAGATGTAAAAATGAAATTCAAAAGTTCCAAGATTGGTAAATGAGCTGAAGGCTAAAGTGACTTCTATACTCATTACCTCTCTGGGTTACCATTTTTCTTTCAATTCTAGCATTATTTCTTACTTTTTAGAAGATTTTTAAAGAATATTCTCATCTAGAATTTTCAGTTTTAAATGGGAAGGGACTGGTCTGAATAACTTAGCTCACTATTGCTTGGAAAAAAGAGTACTTAGTTTCTCTCTTTCTTTTTAAAGACTGATTCTTCATAGTGACTCTGGAAATACCCCAAACTAGCATTGATGAAACATATACAGCCTCAGACTAATGAAACAATTCTTCAAATGGTATCTTCTTGCTTCAAATTAGTAATAATTCAATGTTCCATGATATGCGAAATTTTGAAACTACATTTGCTCTCTCAGGGTTAACTTTTCTTTTTAATTTAGAAATTATTTATTGAGCAATTTTTAAAAGTTTTAAAATAATTTTTAAAATTATAAAATTATACATATATACATGCTAGTTGTAACAATTCAAATAAATTTCTGGAAGAAAAAAGTTTCTTTTATCTGTTCCCCCACCCTATCCCACTCCTTTCCCTGTGGCTGACCAGGTTAACCCTTGGTCTGTATCTTGCCAAACATTTTCCAGGCATTTATATAGTTTTTGAATTTTTTTACATAAACATGTTATATTACCCATATTGTCTTTTTAAAATTAAAGTATCATTGATATACAATCTTATGATGGTTTCACATAAACAAGAGAGGTTTCAACATTTACCCATATTATCAAGTCCTCACCCCCTCTATTGCAGTCACTATCAGCATAGTAAGATGTTATAGAGTCACTGTCTTCTCCATGCTGTACTGCCTTCTTTCAGGGGTGAATTTTTAAAATCTCATCTTATATTCAGGTTTATTTGGTATTTATTGAAATGTGATAGAGGAACAGTAGTTCTGATATGTAATAATAAGAAAAATCTATCTATAATACATGAAATAGTCTTCAGTGAAATTAGTTATCTGAAGATAAGGGCAAGCAGCTAGGATTTAATATTTTTAGAAGCTGTTCCTCCTGAATTATATCAAAGAAAATCATTCTTAGCATTTTGATTTTAAACAAGAGAGAGAGATGGAGACCTTTATTACTGAAATAAGGTGAGTATCGATGGCTAACCTATGGGAAAGGTACATTGTGGGAAGATCACAGTGTTCTCTTAATGTCAATTTACATCTCTATGAAGACATAAAGAGCAATCTATTGATAACAGTGAATCAATCACATAATTGGGTAACTCTTACAATATATAATACGATGATGAATCATGGGCCTAGAATCTAGCTCCATAAAAGGTACAATAAAGGTCTCCTGAAGTTGAATAAAAACCATAAAAGGGAGGGATCAAAGGCTCTCTTTTGATAAAATTATTTCTTCTGAATGACCAAGCCATCTTATACTTTGCCATCTTATACTTATACCTCTTACTGATGCTTTGGATGTTCTTGGAAGATAAATGATGGCATTGTATCATTCTTCCTTTGCTTTCAAGTCAACGAAACATGGGGCCACGTTACCTCCCGGAATGAGGAAAATGACTTTAAAATCCCCTGTGATGGACAGAGAAGCAAAGGAGCTCTGAGCACTGCCCTGACTGGCCTTTGATAATCTGGATGTGCTTTCCAGTCAGTGTGAGAGAACTTGGGGTGTCTAAACACATTGTGGACTGAACCTCCACTCTCCACACAGAGGCCCCAAAGGCCTGGCTCCATCAGCCCCTCTCCATGCTCTGCAACCCAACGAAGGCTCTTCCAGAGCCGGGGAGTGAGGGCCTTACCTGTGCTGTCCTCCCCGAGGCCTTCTGCAGCCTCTCGAAGCTTAATGTCCATCACCCTTGTGGAAATCATGTCCAGCTCACTAAAATCAGATGGAAAGTCACGTTAAAAGGAACATTTGTCCAGCAGAAGTTAATGAGGGAAATGGTGCTGGTGACTGCTTTTTGCTCGTGACCTTACCTGCACACACCCAAGCAAAGACAAGGTTCCAGGGCAGAGTACAGGGACATACATGCTGAAAACATGTCCACAGCTCAAGATTAGTAACCACACAGACATTTATCTAATCACTGACCAGAGCAATTTAATGGAAAGTAGATAATTGGAGCAAATGCTTCATCAGTTTACACAAGGAAGATTTGGTTCCTTTTTTTCAAAAAGTTTTTCAGAGATTATGTTTTCCTCTTGCTCACTATAGAAAGTTTGGAAGACGTAGAGAAAGAACATTGCCCATAATCCCACCAACTGAGGACAGCCATGGGTAATGTATTTCCTTCAAATATATTTTTCTATACAAATATTTGAGTGTGTATGTACACATACATCATATTAGAAAGATTGGCTTCCCGTTTTCTTGCTTATACCATATCATTAAAATTCTTCATAAGTGTTATTATAATGGCTTAATAATATTTCAGTCTATAACTGCACTATCATTTTTTTACATTTTTCTGAACTTTTTATTATGAAAAATTTCAAACAGATACAAAAGTACAGAGGATATATAATAACTTAATCACTCAGGTTTCATTTTCCTCCTTCCCCCGCCTCATTCCCACTAGGTTATTTCAAAGAAAATCATCCCAGGTATTATTAACATTTCATCCGGACTTGGATTCTTAACATTTCATTCTTCTTAACTAAAAAATCTCAGACTCCTCATGGAAAACAAATAAATGACTGCTTGTCAATGTTCCTGCCGCAGCATACGGAGCTGTGACCCCGCCTTCCACAGCTGACTTAACCAGTGCTCTCCGCTCCACTCACAGCTAACTCACCATTTACCAGGAAGGGCATTTCTTACTGGCGGTTACTATGAATGCTCACACTTAAAAAGGAGGCTCAAATATTTAATTAACCAATTAATATTTACCACTTGTACACAACACATAATGGGAAATTATGGGAGAAATACAAAGAAAATATTTAACAGGGGAAAGGAGTCATGGGTCTTTGCCAGAGTTGGGCCTTCTATTTATGTCTCCTCTAATATTAATGTCAAAATGTCCATCTTTCAATAAGCTAGTTTCCTGAAAGGCTAACAAAGCTTCCACAGTTTCACCTCTCAATGTCTATATAATGTGATTTCACAAAAATGCCTGGTCAACCAAATGAACAAAAAAAATCCCACATGTTCATCTCAATTGATGCAGAAAAACCAGTTGACAAAATTCAACACCCTTTCATGAGAAAAACACTAAAAAGACTAGGAATAGAAGGGAAACTACCTCAACTTGATAAAGGCCACATATGAAAAGTCCATAGCTAACATCATACTCAACAGTAAAAAAATGGAATGCTTTTCTTGTAAGAGCAGAAAAAAAAAAAGTGCCCACTCACTCCACTTCTATTCAACCTACCACTGCAAGTCCAAGCCAGAGCAATTAGGCAAGAAAAAAGAAGTAAAAAGCATCCACGCTGAAAAGGAAGTAGTAAAATTATTTGTTTGCAGATGACATTATATGTACAAAACTCTAAAGATTCTGCCCCACCCCCCACCAAAACTGTTAGAACAAATAAATGAATTCAGCAAAGCTATGGGACAATGAAGACACAAAAATTAGTTGTGTTTCTAACAATGAACAATCTACCTATGAACAATTTGAAAAGGAAATTTAAAAAAATTACATTTACAATGGCATCAAAAGAATTAAATACTTGGGAATAAAGTTAACCAAGGAGACAAAAGACTTATACACTGAAAACTATGAAATATTGCTAAAAAAAAATAAATACAAAGAAATAGACAACTCATTTTCATGGATTGAAAGTCTTGTTATTGATAATGATGTCCATACTACCCAAAACAATCTACAGATTCATTGTAATCCCTATCAAAATCCTGACCCCACAACAGCCTGCTAGTCAATGATCCTGTGGGGAGAGAGGGCAGCTACCGTGGCATCTGAAGGAAGAAGTGGTAGAGAAGGAAAAGCAGGAAAATATAAGGGGCAAGAGGGTGAGAAGGGCGAGAGTTGGTTAAGAATCACCAGCTATTCCCTTGGGAACCATTCTCTAAGGTTGCCACTGAGCTAGAGAGTACAGTAAGAGCTTACTATTGCTTAAATTCGGAGTTAACCACAACTACGATCACTTACCAAGTCTGCAGCATATCGGCTTAATTATCTCACTTAATCCTCAAGAACTTCCAATATTCTCATTTTGGAATTGGGAACATATATTACGTAAGTTCATAAACTGGCCCAAAGTACTGAAGCAGAGACACCAGCTGACAAGACCAATGTGTCCCCACCTCTCGCCAGGCGCTGGCCCAGGGAAGGGGAGGGTCCTGAGCTGTCCGCGGTGGGGCTTGAGAAGCTGGGAAATCAAGAGGACACGAATCTCCCACTGCAATGGCTATGCCTGTCAGGCAGCCCCTGTCTAGGATCAGGCCAGGGCCCAGAGGCTGAAGGAACCCAGGAGACCACTCACTGTGTCTGACAGGTATCAGTCTGGGAGAACAGGTCAAGGTGCCATCATGTCAACTAACACTTTCAAGAAACTGATATTCCCTTTAGCATATCCTGCCACCTCTGCACATCTTAAAAGAACATTCCTTGCTGGGAAGTGCTGAGAATGTGCAGGTATAGGTGAGAGGGTGTGTGCACATCCTCGTGGGTGGGTGTGCCCAAGGGCACACCACAGCCCACCGAGCACAGAGTAGATCTGGAAGCTCAGATCTGCTTCTCCTGGGGTTGAATGATGTGGCGTGCTAAGGCCGCACAGGGGGCAGATGGGAGGGTGGGAGTCCCCAGAGGACAGCCCAGTCCTCATCTTGCTGTGAGGTACATCTCAGTGGGGTCCAGATGCAGAGAGCACCAGCAGATGCCAAGGCTGCCAGGGGACACGAATCGGTCTCATCTCCTGTGGGAAGTTTTAAAACCTGCTCATGCTCTATGTTCCAAACATCTTCATACAATAAGAGTGCAATATGGTGCACAGGAAAAGGGCAAAGGCTAGGAAGTCAGGCACTCCTGGGGTTGAATCCTCACCCCACCACTTACCAGCACTGAGCCTGTTTCCTAACATACAAAATGGGGATACTACTACTCTAAACGAGACTGAGAACATAGCATACACAAGCACTTGCTGAGGATAACTGTCAGTTTCCACAGCTTGTTCCTCATTGCATGCTCACAAACACAGACAAGAACACACACTACTGGCACGCAGCAGGTGAATGTTGATTTTGTCTCATGAAGACTCAGTCTCCTTGTGCAAATGGCTCACTTTGGAGCCACCATAGTCAAAGCCCATGATGACCAGACGACCCCTGAGCTTCCCAGGCCCCTGGAGTCTGATGATCTTGTGCAATGAGGTGGATCAAAGTGCTGCCAGGTAACTGATAAAAACACATTCCAGGACACAGAGGAACATCTGCCCTCTGAGACTGCAGTGTACAGACGGAAGACCTTCCCCTTCACTTGGATGCTCTGGGTGGAAACACTCTACTGCTGTTACCACGGGCTGCCTTCTCTAGTGAGCCTGATAACTTGCCCTTCTGAACACAGGTTCCCCCACCCCCAGTACAATTCAAGGGAAAGCCAGAAGGAAAACCATAATTAGAAAGGCAATGTGGCAAACACCCAACATCTCCCAGCACCCTTTTTTGCTTCTCACTGAAACTCACAGAGGTCAAGTCAGGCCTCCCTGCTGCCCCTCAACAAGCTTCTTCCCTCTACCCCACAGCCCCTGTTGTTCTCACAGCTTAGGCCCAAGTAAAGGAAAACTTATTCTTTAAATCTGGACCTGAGGGGGCCTCTTCAGGGATTCAAATGAACTGGAATGAGTGCCGACCCTCCAGCCCGCGCTGCAGTTCACAGCACTCATCAGCGTGCATCTGGGCGCCCACAGTACCCAGGGGAGTCCTGTATCCAAAAAAGGCTCCCTGACAGGGCCACCTCACTCCCTTTCTCTGAACTCTTACTGTAACCACAGGCTTCTTCCCAGCTGATGGCAGAATTCCATCACTAGTTGTAGTTTATACCGAAAAGTTCTACAAAAGTTTATTCCCCTGAAGAATGAGAATAGATTTTAATGTGGTATTTTAAAGGTTCCAATCCACTATATTTACCTACACAATGCAAAGATTACATACCTCTGAGCATGTTATGCACAAAAGCCTGAGTGTTCACCCCTGCAGACCCACTAATTGCACACCACCCTCCAGGCCATGTTCACGTCCCTGTGGTTTTCTTTCTCGGTCCCTGTACCTTTTTCACAACGTGCGCCAAGGCTGTCAACAACTTGTTTGTAAGGCATCTAACGTTCCCCTTCCTCCCAAGACTGTGAGCTTGGTGGGGTGAATACTATGCCTGTTATATCCATTGCTCTCTTACCAGCACCTAGGACTATGCCTGGAGCAAGGAACTGAACACAACATACAAACAAGACAGCTGACAAAAGTAGCAGGGCTTGTGGAGATGACAAAGACAATTACAAATAGGATGAAAAGCAGGACAGTCATTGGGTTCCAGAAATAGATCTAGTTTTACAATCCAGTTAAAGACTGAGGATATCCTCCAGGACATTACTGATACCTGACTTTGTAAAAAATAAATAATCCTAATCATGACCCTTCCCAATATATGTGGAAATTGAAAGAAACTATATTTCCTTTACAGAGCAACACGACTTTAAAAAGATTAAAAACAGGTAAATAGAGGACTTCCGGGAAGATGGCGGTGTGAGCAGGGCGGCAGAAATCTCCTCCCAACACTATATTTATCAACGAAAACACAGAAAATACATCTATTCCTAAAAGAGAGACGAGAATACACAGGAAAGCGCACAGCGTGCAGCTACACCCGAGAGGACTCGGCACCCCAAGAGGTGGGTAAGATACGGAGCCGCGACCCGGCGGGACCCGAGCCCTCCCCCACCCCAGCGCACTGGCGGGAGGAGAGGATTCAGAGCCGGGAGGGAGTGGAAGTGCACCCCGCGAAGTAGCCAGCCCCGGTGATCTGCGCGGGGAGCGCTGACCCATTGCGCAGTGCAGCGGAGATTGGAGAGACAGAGGGGCAGGATCTGAGCGGGGAACGCGCCAGGGTGCTTGCAGCCGGCTCCGGGAAGGAAAAAAAAAAGTGCGCGCTTTCCTCAGCGGTCTTAAAGAGACAGGAGCCCAGCGGAGGAGCCGGATCGCCCCAGCACACTCAGCCCAGCAGGCTGGGAGTCCTGGGGAGTTTCAGACGCCTTAGCTGGCGACTGAGGAAGCGTAGCCATACTTAACACTTCTCACTGAGATCAACAGCCTCCTATTCGTTCCCACCCCTGCCAGAGCGATAAAGGGCCCTGCGGAGCGGCACAGTCACAGCTGTGGAATAGGGGGCAATAGCGCCACCTAGAGCATTCCCACAGAATCTACGTCGGTGGGCATTTTTTTTGTTTTTTTGTTTTGTTTTGTTTTTTGTTTTGTTTTTGTTTTTTCTTTTCTTTCTTTTTTTTTCTTTTTTTTCTTTCTTTCTTTTTTCTTTTTTCCTTTTTTCTTTTTTTTTTCTTCTCTTTTTAAAGTCTTAAGAGCCCAGCTGACATACGTGGCAACTATCAGTGACCAATCTATAGCCATGAAAAGACAAGGAATATGGTTCAGACCAAAATCAACCAGACAACCCCAGAGAGGGAGTCTGAAGGGATGGAAATGCACAGCCTCCCTGAAAAAGAATTTAGAATAAAAGTCATAACCATGCTGATGGACCTACAGAGAAATGTGCAAGAGCTGAGGGAGGAAGTGAGGGAACTGAGGAAAGACAATGCAGAAATCAGACAAGATCGACGGGCTTAACAGCAGAATGGATGAGATGCAAGAGACTGTTAATGGAATAGAAAACAGAGAACAGGAGTACAGAGCAGCTGAGGCAGAGAGAGATAAAAGGATTTCTAGGAATGAAAGAATATTAAGAGAACTGTGTGACCAATCCAAACGGAACAATATTCGCATTATAGGAGTACCAGAGGAAGAAGAGAGAGAAAAAGGGATAGAAAGTGTCTTTGAAGAAATAATTGCTGAAAACTTTCCCTCGCTGGGGAAGGAAGTAGTCTCGCAGTCCACCGAAGCTCATAGATCTCCCAACACAAGGGACCCATGGAAGACAACACCAAGACACATAATAATTAAGATGGCAAAGATCAAAGATAAAGACAGGGTATTAAAAGCAGCTAGAGAGAGAAAAAAGATCACCTACAAAGGAAAACCCATCAGACTATCATCAGACTTCTCAACAGAAACCTTACAGGCCAGAAGAGAATGGCATGATATATTTAACGTAATGAAACAGAAGGGCCTCGAACCAAGAATATTGTATCCAGCACGATTATCATTTAAATATGATGGAGGGATTAAACAATTTCCAGATAAACGAAAGTTAAGAGAATTTGCGTCTCATAAATCACCACTACAGGATATCTTAAATGGACTGCTCTAGATGGAAGCACACCTAAGGCTAAAAAGATGTCACCAGAGAAAAAAAAAATCACAGAAAAGAAAGCAGACCATCCAA
>JAVSCE010020296.1:0-24008 GCA_032199065.1 Smutsia gigantea | reverse complement strand
CTTCAAGGTAAGCAATCAAGAGAGTAAAAAGGCAACCAATGAAATAGTAGAAATTATTTATAAATTATATATACCTGATAAAGGTTAATAGCCACAATATAAAGAAATCTTACAACTCAACAACAAAAAACAAATAACTTGATTAAAAATAGGTAAAAGACCAGAATAGACATTTCCCCAATAATAACATATAAATGGTCAAGTCTAAAAAAAGATTTCAACATCACTAATTATTAGTGAAATGCAAATCAAAACCACAATATCACCTCACACCCATTTTGTCAATGTAAAACAAAAACAAAAATAAAAAATAAGTATTGACAAAGGTGTAGAAACTGGAACCCCTGTACACTGTTGGTGGGAATGGAAAATGGTGCAGCTGTTATGGAATTTCCTAAGAAAATTTAAAAAAGGATTACCATATGACCCAAGAATCCCACTTCTGGACAAATAATGGAAAGCAGGATCAACCAGACAGAAAATAAGTAAGGACACAGAGGCACTGAACAACACATTAGAACAGACGGACCTAACAGACATGTATAGAACATTCCACCCAAAAGCAGCAGGATACACATTATTCTCAAGTGCACATGGAGCATTTTCAAGAATAAATCATATAAAAGGCCACAAAAAGTACCTCAGTAAATTAAAAAATATTGAAATAGTACCAACCAACTTCTCAGATCACAAAGGTATAAAACTAAAAATAAATTGTACAAAGAAAACAAAAAGGCCCACAAACACATGGAGGCTTAAAAACATGCTCCTAAATAATCAGTGGATCAATGACCAAATTAAAACAGAGATCAAGCAATATATGGAGACAAATGAAAACAACAGCAGAATGCCCCAACTTCTGTGGGATGTACAGAAGGCAGTTCTAAGAGGAAAGTATATAGAAATCCAGGTCTATTTAAAGAAGGAAGAACAATCCTAAATGAATAGTCTAAATTCACAATTATTGAAACTGGAGAAAGAAGAACAAATGAGGCCCAAAGTCAGTAGAAGTAGGGACATAATAAAGATTAGAGAAGAAATAAATAAAATTGAAAAGAATGAAATAGAAAAAATTAATGAAACCAAGAGATAGTTCTTTGAGAAAATTTAAAAAAATTGATGCACCCCTAGCCAGACTTATTAAGAAAAAAAGAGAATCTGCACAAATAAACAGAATCAGAAATGAGAAAGGAAAAATCACTACAGACACTACAGAAATACAAAGAATAATGAGAAAATACTATGAAAAATTATATGCTAACAAACTGGATAACCTAAAAGAAATGGACAACTTTCTAGAAAAATACAACCTTCCAAGGCTGAACCAGAAAGAAACAGAAAATCTAAACAGACCAATTACCAGCAATGAAATTGAATCAGTAATCAAAAAACTACCCAAGAACAAAACCCCCAGACCAGATGGATTCACTGCTGAATTTTTTCAGACATATAGAGAAGACATGATACCCATTCTCCTTAAAGTTTTCCAAAAATTGATGAGGAGGGAATACTTCCAAACTCATTCCATGAAGCCAGCATCACTCTAATACCAAAACGAGACAAAGACACCACACACAAAAAAATAAAACTACAGACCAATATCGCTGATGAACAAAGATGCAAAAATACTTAACAAAATACTAGCAAACTGAATTCAAAAATACATCCATAGGATCGTACACCATGATCAAGTGGGATTCATCCCAGGATTGCAAGGATGGTACAACATTTGAAAATCCATCAACATCATCCACCACATCAAGAAAAAGAAGGATAAAAACCACATGATCATCTCCTTAGATACTGAAAAAGCATTCAACAAAATTCAACATCCATTCATGATAAAAACTGTCAACAAAATGGCCATAGAGGGCAAGTACCTCACATAATAAAGGCCATATATGACAAACCCACAGCTAACATCATACTTAACAGCAAGAAGCTGAAAGCTTTTCATCTAAGATCGGGAACAAGACAGGGATGCCCACTCTCTCCACTGTTATTCAACATAGTACTGGAGGTCCTAGCCATGGCAATCAGACAAAACAAAGAAATACAAGGCATCCAGATTGGTAAAGAAGAGGTCAAATTGTCACTATTTGCAGATGACATGATATTGTACATAAAAACCCCAAAGAATCCACTCCAAAACTACTAGAACTAATACCTGAATTCAGCAAAGTTAGAGGATACAAAATTAATACACAGAAATCTGTTGCATTCCTATACACTAATGAAGAACAAGCAGAAAGAGAAATCAGGAAAATAATTCCATTCACAATTGCATCAAAAAGAATAAAATACCTAGGAATAAACCTAACCAAGGAAGTGAAAGACTTATACCCTGAAAAGTACAAGACACTCTTAAGAGAAATTAAAGAGGGCACTAATAAGTGGAAATTCATCCCATGCTCTTGGGTAGGAAGAATTAGTATTGTCCAAATGGCCAACCTGCCTAAAGCAATCTACAGATTCAGTGCAATCCCTATCAAAATACCAACAGCATTCTTCGAAGAACTGGAACAAATAGTTCTAAAATTCACATGGAAGCACAAAAGATCCCCGAATAGCCAAAGCAATCATGAAAAGGCGGAATCTCACTTCCCAACTTCAAGCTCTACTACAAAGCCACAGTAATGAAGACAATTTGGTACTGGCACAAGAACAGACCCATAGACCAATGGAACAGACTAGAGAGCCCAGATATTAACCCAAGCATATATGGTCAATTAATATACAATAAAGGAGCCATGGATATACAACAGGAAAATGAAAGCCTCTTCAACAGCTGGTGTTGGCAAAACAGGACAGCTACGTGTAAGAGAATGAAACTGGATTACTGTCTAACTCTATACACAAAAGTAAACTCAAAATGAATCAAAGACTTGAATGTAAGTCATTAAACCATAAAAATCTTAGAAGAAAACATAGGCAATACTCTCTTGAATATAAACATGAGTGACTTCTTCATGAACATATCTCCCAGGGGCAAGGAAAACAAAAGCAAACATGAAAAAGTGGGACTATATCAAACTAAAAAGCTTCCATACAGCAAAGGACACCATCAGTAGGACAAAAAGGTATCCTACAGTATGGGAGAATATATTCCTAAATGACACATCCAATAAGGGGTTGACATCCAAAATATATAAAGAGCTCATGTGCCTCAACAAACAAAAAGAAAATAATCCAATTAAAAAATGGGCAGAGGATCTGAACAGACACTTCTCCAAAGAAGAAAATCTGATGGCCAACAGGCACATGAAAAGATGCTCCACATTGCTAAGTCATCAGAGAAATGCAAATTAAAACCACAATGAGGTATCACCTCATATCAGTTAGGATGGCCAACATCCAAAAGACAGACAACAAATGTTGGCAAGGATGTGGAGAAAGGGGAACCCCTCCTACACTGCTTGTGAGAATGTAAATTAGTTCAACCATTGTGGAAAGCAGTATGGAGGTTCCTCAAAAATCTTAAAATAGAAATACCATTTGACCCAGGAATTCCACTCCTAGGAATTTACCCTAAGAATTCAGGAGTCCAATTTCAAAAAGACAAATGCACCCCTATGTTTATCGCAGCATCATTTACAGTAGTCAAGAAATGGAAGTAATCTAAGTGTCCATCAGTAAATGAATGGATAAAGAAGATGTGGTCCATATACACAATGGAATATTATTCAGCCATAAGAAGAAAACAATCCTACCATTTGCAACAACATGGATGGATCTAGAGGGTATTATGCTCAGCGAAATAACCCAGGCGGAGAAAGACAAGTGCCAAATGATTTCACTCCTCCGTGGAGTGTAAGAACAAAGAAAAACTGACAGAACAAAACAGCAACAAACTCACAGAACCCAAGAATGGACTAACATTTATCAAAGGGAAAGGGACTGGGGAGGATGGGTAGGAAGTGAGGGATAAGGGGAATAAGGGACATTAAGATAAGCACACATAATGTAGGAGTGGGGGCACAGGAAGGCAGTATAGCACAGAGAAGACAAGTAGTGACTCTATAGCATCTTACTAAACTGGTGGACAGTGACTGTAATGGGATATGTGGTGGGGACTTGATAATGGGGGGAATCTAGTAACCACAATGTTGCTCATATAATTGTATATTAATGATAACAAAATAAAAATACACACACACACACACACACACAAAGAAAGCAGGATCTCAAAGAGAAAATTGAACACTCATGTTCATTATAGCATTATTCACAACAGGCAAGAGCTGAAAGCACCCCAAATGTCTGTTGACAGATGAATGGATAAATAAAGTGTGGTATATACATACAGTGGATTATTCATCTTTTAAAAACAGGAAATCCTGCTTCATGCTGCAACATGAACTAACCTTGAGGACATCATACTTAGTGACAAAAGTAGTCAGAAAAAGACAATTATTGCATGGTTCCAGTTTTATGAAAGTATCTAATGTAGTCAAACTCATATAAAAACAGAAAATATAATGGTGGTTTCCAGGGTATGACAAGAGGGGGAAATGGGAAGTTGTTCTTTAATGGGTATAGAGTTTCAGTTTTGCTTGATGAAAAAGTTCTAGAGATCTGTCTGTACAACAGTGTGAATATGCTTAAACACTGCTGAAGTGTACACTTAAAAATGATCAACATGGTAAATTACATGTGTATGTGTTTTTGCCACAATTAAAAAATTTTAAATGCCATCCATTTTATTATGACTTGTATAACATGGATTGCTGATAGGACAGGCATGCTAGGCCAGGCAATAATGGTGTTGCATAATCTCTAGAAGCCAGAGGGTAGAGTTATCACAACGACTAGCAAGGTTAGAGTAGCAGATAAGTGACCTTGATCTACAGAATATTGTATAGATGATTAATAGAGCACAGTGAACTAAGGTGTAAAAGAGAAGGGTGGTTAACATGGGTATTACTCAGCTTATACCAGTAGAAGCAAACAAAGAGAGTTGGCCATGAAATTGAGAAAGGTCACAACAATGAAGAAGCAATAAATCCCTTGTTTACCCTCTGGGCCCCTTTCATCCTGAAACTGCTTGAGTTTCATTTTCACAGGAAAGATACATTCTAGATATGTATATTTCTTGCTCATAGGGCCTCAGCCAATGCAACTGTCCAGACTTAGTCAGTGTTTAATCCATTGGTCAGAGAAGAGGATCCACTTTAGGGCAAAGGCGATGTGATGGTGAGCCCATGACTGTAGATTTCATGGGTTGTAACACATACCACATCAAGAAGCTGCTGATTGGAAAGAGTGTTAAAATGAATGCACAGCCTAACTATGAATGCATAGCCTAAGCACCAGGGTGGGGTAAATACTCTGCAAGCATGAGGTGCTTTGTTCCAGAACACATTAAATGCATTTCGTCAACAGCCTTTTTGTGACACTGTGTCCACCATAGGAAGAATATGTAGATGTGAGAACCAAGGGATAGCATCAAGCAGGAAGACCCAGGTACAAATCCCAATGATGATTTCCACCATGGAGAATGGCAAAGATCATAGCAATGCCCACTACCAGAAGTCGGAGCCCACAGACCTCAGCCTGCTGCATTTTCTACAAGTTCAGAGTCACCAAGAAGAACTCAACACACAAGGTACTGTTGGGAACCAGGCTTCCCTCACACACTGAAGAAGAGAAGCAGCATGGTCAGCATTGGTAGTGTGTGCTGGTGTCCCGTGGCCAGCGGGTCCCTCCCAGTAGCTAGCTATGGGCAACAGGCAGGGACCCACTCTTCTTGTACTGCAGGCAAGACCCTGTTCCCTTCCCACAGGGGCCACACATACCAGTAGGGCTGGCCAGGTGCCCTCTGAAGCTCATGCTTAAGAAATACAAGGAAGTTCACTGCATACCTAGAACAGGGGAAAGGTTTCTCCTAATAAGGAAGAAGAATCTGGAGCTAAGTGACAACTCAGCACCTGGCTCCCATGCTGGGGAATGTTCCAGACCCAGGGCACTAATCTCCAGGGTAAGCTTGGACAGAGGCAGAAGGTTGTACAATGGCTGCTTCCCCAACAGACAAGCAGGAAAGGAGCCATAAGTGGTTTTTTTTTTTTGCATGTCCTCACAATTCTACTCTCTGCAAAGTTAGAGGCCCTGCTTCACAAAGGGAACACAATTTCATCTGATGACACAAGTATCGCATTGAACTACAAGGTATGGCTGCTGTTTTAGTACTTTAGACTCTTCACTTCCAGGTACCAGCAGGTTGAGAAGAAGAGTTCCCATCTTATCAGGGGCAATTGAGATTGATTGGCCCAATGAAATAGAGCAGGTGTCACAGAGTATATTCAGAGAGAAATAGGTATGAAACTGGTGATCCATGTGGATTCTTCTTGGTATTTCCTTGTCCAAATATGACTGTAAAAAGATAAATAAAGCATCCCTGGCCAAGTAGGAGATGGTCACCAAGGGCTCAGGGACCTCAGGAATAGGGGTCTGAGTCAGGACTGAGTCTCAGGAGAATCTACAATAGATTTTGGCAGAAGGACAATGAGTATCAGTTGTGGATATGAAAATAAACTGCAGTCAATGACATTACAGTTTGTACCATTAGCCTTCTTCTAAGCTTCTTCTTAGTAAGAAAGGCCTACTGGAATCCTATAGGAGGAGCTCACCACATATATGTGCAGAGTGGATCCAGGAGGTACATGGGTTGGACTGTGTTAGACACAGAGACTACTCAGGATCTGCTTTGAGGAAGGACTAGTTACCCAGCTGTGAGGAGCGTGGTTCTTTGATAGTCTCAAGCTGTCAACTCATTGAAAGTCTGCCTCAGCTACAGACGCTGCCTCACTTAAAGTCATGCCCTTACAGAGGCAGGCCATGCCTAGTTACTGAGCAAAGCTGGAGTATGAGAGCCTAGCTAATTCACTCCAAAGCCAGTCACTCTAATGGGAAATGCTCACTCCACAGCTCCACTGGGTACCCAAGGCTTTGTCCAAACTTCTTCTCAGCACTCTCTGTGTCAGAAGACCCATTCAATTGTGATATATTATTTTACTAGGTTATGGTGGCCCTGGAGCAGAATTTCTCATCCAGGGTTGTGCAAACTTCTAACATTCTGCAAGCTGTCACTAGGGGTAATAAAATATCTTGAAGAAGGAAGAGGAGGAGAAAGAACTCATGTGACAAGCAACGCCAGCGCTCACACTGATAGACTGTGGCAAAACAGTCCGTTACCAAGTGTGTTAGAGATCCTGCGGCCCCTACAGCACAGGATGACGTTCATCTGGTTGAGTCTGTTCTCCCCGTGTGACACGAAATCACTGATGATTGGCGAGCACTGTAGTTCATGGAACTTCGGACAGAAATTGATGATGACAGTGTTTCCCTTCAGAAGCCCTCCCCCTGCTCTCCCCTTACGCACATGCCATGCACTATTGAAAATATAGTCACGTAGTTGTTCAGTCTTCATTTCAGAATTGCTAACCATACTCTGGTAAAAACAGATTTAGTAACAGAATAATATAGTATAGTAGGTACAGTTCTTTTTGTCTTTAGCCTTACAACATCCAGTCAAAATAATGTTTTCCGAAGTAATTTAGCTTACTTGTTTTCTTCTCCACTCCCTTCAGTGTGGTTGTTTCTAATATTGCTCTATTTATTTGTTCCAGTTTGAATTCCATTTAATTTTCCCATACATTCCAATTCATTTTAATTGCTTGTTTATTTTGGAGATATGTCAAACATTACTCTGCCCTTAAGAGATACAACTATACCAAAATGCATATGGACAGAAATGTTCAAATAAATGAATGTAAACATTTTATACCACCTTCTTGTTTACATGGAGAATGGCCTACCGAAGACACTCTTTTCTGCACTTTGCTTTATAAAGTTACTATATGAAGGAAATCAGTACTTTTTTTTTTACACCTGTATTAGGATTACACTGAGTGGATGTGTCATAGTTTAATCCACTGCACTACTAGGGAAAGGTGTTTAGATTATTTCCTAAACATGACGATTACCAATAATGTTGCCATAAATAAACTTGTGGATATGTATTTTGTATTGTTGGAAGTATAGCTTCAGGATAGTTCCCTACAAGTGATGCCTCTGGGTCAAAAGATGAATTGCATGTTTAGTTTTGTTAAGTATTACCAAATTTCCTTCTGGAAAGATCTTGCCAGTGTGCATTCCCACCAGCAGTTATGAGAGGGCCTGTTTTCCCTTAGCCTCATCAAGATTTGTTGTTACACTGTTTAATTTTTACCAGTTTGTTAAGTGAGAAATGAGATTACAGTATTGGTTTACTTGGCATTTTTCCATTTTTAAGAATGTGTGTGAGGTATACACTGTCCATGTGTGTGTGTGGCTGTAGATGACCTCTTCTCGCCTTTTACCCATATTTCTTTTGGGCTTCATGCCTTTGTGTCTCAACATTTGAATCCATTGTAGATTGGAAATATTAATCCTTTGTGGTATATTTTTGCTGTGAATATTTTGTCCTATTTTGTCAGCTATTTTTTTACTTTCTTAATGGTGTTTATTGCAATGTTATGAATATATATGTTTAGATGTATATGTATACACTCAGATTTTAAAATCTGGCTTTGTGTCATTGTTAGAAAGCTTTTTCTAACACTAGGATTAAAGAGGAATGCACCCGTGCCTTTCTTCATAGTATTCTTATCATGTTGTTATTATTAGTAGTATTGTTATTTTTACTTTAGATACTTAATCCATTTGGAGTTTATTCTTTTTCATGGTGGGGGATTTGAATCGAGTTTTATCTTTTTCCAAATGGCTACTCAGTTATTCCAACATCATTCATTTAAAAAACTAATATTTGCCTAAGGGATTTGAGAAACAACATTCCATTTATTTTTGATAGTGTGTTTATTTCATTCCCCAAATACATGCATTTTATATATATATATATAATATTTATATACACACACACATATTATCCATTGTATCATCTTAACTGGAATTATCACCATGGTAGCCACCTTTTCGTACTGCTCCTAATGAGCCCACCTCCTGGTACTGATGTCTGTGTGATCTCCTCTCCTTGAATGGGGGCTCTCCCTAGTGATTTGCTTCTAATAAGGAGATTACAGCAGAAGTGATGGGATGTCACTTCTGTGATTATGTTACAAAAGACCGAGACTTTCATCTAGCTAGCACTTTCTCATTCTGATGCAGTCAACTGCCACCCTGTCAGATGTTCAATGAAGAGGTCCACACAGCAAGGAATCAAAGCAGATTTCTGACCAGTAGCTGATGAGGGAGTGAGGCCTCAGTTCAATAGCCTGTGAAGAAATGAATCCTTCCACAAAGATGTAAAAGAGCTAGGAAGCAAGGACCTTCCTGAACGGAGCTTTTAGATGAGACCAGAGCTTAAGTGCAGCTTTGTGAGAAACACAGATCCATAGGAACTAAACTGTCCCCAGTTTCTGGGGCCACAGAATCTGTAAGATAATGAATGTATTTTTGAATATTCTGTGTTTGGATGTAATGTGTAACATAGTAATAGATAAAAATAAGTAAAATACAATTACCATCTGCTTGTACTCTCCATCTGTATGCTTAAGAAGCTTCTTGAATCTGTTCCAGAGCACTTCTTTAGTTTTCTGCCCATTAGTTCTTCAGTGTGAGTTCTTATATGCAATTTAAAATTTCTGATTTCTAGAAATTCAGGTATTATTGAGTCCATCGCATTTTTAAATTTTACCTGTCAACTCTTCTTTAATTTTTAATTTCGTCCTATTGCTCATTCCTTTATCTTCTCATTTTGTTTAACAGTGTCCTGCTCTCTGGATTGATACTGAGTTTAGGGAGATGTCGATAAAAGCATACATTCTCTTTCCTGCAATCATTAATATACTGCTTATCTACTTTGGTTTTGTTGGGCTTTGTGTTTATCGTAGAAAAATAAGTTGTTGAGGACTCTGACTGACTTAAGTTAACATGAATAGTCTTTTCTTTCATCTCGACTTTTCTCCTGGGTGTTGTGATTACTCCACTCTCGTATGATGGAGGGCAAGTTTTTATATAACCAGTTATAGCAGTGAAACGTTTTTCCTGTTCATCTGCACGTTCTGCCATACCGTGCTCCTCACGCAGCAGGGAACTAGGGCTCAAGAGAACTACTGTACTCCGCTTGTGTTGGAATCAATGTAATCAGGTGCTTTCAAATGTGTAGCCATTGAAACAATTCTTAGTAGTTAGGTCCTTCAGTATTTCTAATCTACTTTCACTTCCGGCCCTTTCTCTTCCAGGGAGGATATGCTAAGGATGAACTCATTTAGGCACTGTCTTCATACCTCTCACACATCCCTTTAATATTTTGGACTATATATGCTAGTCTGCTCTAATTTCCAACTCTGATATAGGTTGGTCCCTATTTTATTCTGTCTGCTATCTGCAAGTGGTGGACTGTTAAATGTCTTTCCTGTGGTACCATCTCACAAGGAAATATTATCTCTTTATCTTAATACTGTTTATAATAAAGAGACTGACATGCCCATTTTAAAGATGTGAAAGTTATGCCTTGGAAAAGGTAAGTGATTCAACTAAGCTGACCTAGGTAGTAGAAGGCACAGCTGAGATTAGAATCCAGGTTCAGGGTTTCCTGTTCCTGTAACACTACTCAGTTTCCTTCTCAAACATTTCTCTCAAGCAATTTGAAGAGAAGAATAGAATGGCTCAGCAGGTGCCAGTTGTCCTTGGAGAGCATTCTCTGGGTAGCTGGGAAATTACATGAAATTATATTCCAGTATCTCACATTCTTACATGGAAATGAACCTCTATCCACCGTCAAGAGTTCAATGACACCACTGCTTCATTAGCATATGTAACCAAATCATAATTCTCTAAATTATTCCTCTCCCTCTGAAATTTCTCAAGTGGGATGTCAACTGTGGAAGTTGGTTGGTATTTCATGTTTTCACCCACTTACTTCAGAAAACGAAAGGTCTACCAAATTTTGTTGTGTTTAGGTAATATCCTTATAAGTGGTTAAATCTACTTTGATGCCCACAAAGGATTCAATGACAGAACACTTTCTGGCAGACAAGAGTATTCACCCAACTTAGCATAATCAGGGGCAGATACTTGGAAAACTCTGACAATGAAGTGTTATTAGTTGTGGCAGGGTGAAGGATATCCAGATGAATTAAGAAGAACAAAAACAAAACAGGAGATTAGCTTTGTACTCCCAACACTATGCCTTTCTATCTTGAAAATAGGTTTTCGGATTGAAAATTTCTGTTTGCAGTGAATGCTTAATTATATAATTTAGCCATGTGGCTCAATTCCTGTATTCCTCAATGGACTATAAATGTCAGCCTCTGAGTGGCGAGCCTGTCCAGGAGGAATGTCCACTGCCAGAGAGGCTCCAAGAGGAGGGCACTTCCCACCACGAGGCAAGTTCTGACGGGCGGTGCTATGACCTGGTGGGGAGCAGCAGGGTTGGAACTGGTGGCACCAGACTTCTGGGAACCAGTGGGTCAGGGGCGCTGGGCCCTGAGAGTGAGAGAGGCCCCAAGAAACTTAGAAATAATGAAATAAATGAATGCCGAGCTTTAAAAAGTGTACATATTACAGTTAACATTTCTGTTAAAAATACACTTATATTATGGACTTTACTACTTCAACTTTTAACTATAATGTACATGCATTTAATATTTCCAAAGACATTTATTAATAACTGAGTATTAAAAACTGTCTTTGGGGTGCTTTGGGGTGGCGTATACAGAGAATAATGGCTTCTAATATCTACTTGACCTCACAATAGCCAGGTTTTCAATTTTCCTTATTTTCATGATAATGACATTCAGGCACAGAGCTCCTATGACGTCATTCGGAATCTTTGATAAGGTATCTGTATCTAAACAACACTTCTTTGTGAAAGGTATGATTGCGCACCACTTCATAAATGGGGCCCTCTCCCAGGAAAAAGACCAAAGAAACAAGCAAAGCGAAGATCATCTCTCTAGTAGCAACCTCACATACCGGATAATCGTTATTAATCAAACACTGCCCTTGAGTTTGGAATACCAAGCGTCATGATGTTCAAGAAAACTTGCAGTGTGCTGGGAATGAAAAGCAATCCATGTATTGTTGCTCTGGTTCAGGCAGTAAGGAGAGAAACTATTCTGTGGCAGTCATTCAGCCCTTCTGGTTTCAGTAGCCTGACTGGAACATGTAAGACTGTTGGGAGGCTAAATAAAAGACTATCATAACTACCAAGTGTTGCATGATGTTGGTAACACCAATGGTGCAGAGAAATGGTGGGAATCTGGATAAATGTTGAACGTGGAGCCAATGGGATTTGCTACTAGTTTGAATCTGTGGTGTGACTCATTCACCTTATTTTGATACAATGGTGTCCATCTGTTAAATGGGGATAAAATTGATGAGTTTCTCTGTCATGAGGAGATTGTTATCATTAAGGGAGCTAGTACATCTAAAATGTTTAGCATAATGCTTGTGACACCACAAATGATCAGCTAAAGATAATTATCTCTTCAGGGCCTTTAAAAAGGAAGCCTGTGGCCCCAGGGGCTGTAGCTTTGTCAAATCCAATTCAGTTCTCCAACCATGACGAAGGCCAGGATGTATTTTGACTTTGCAGCTATGATGTGGGGGAAAGAAAATATTTTTCAGTTTCCATGCCTTTTTCTCTGTGGATGAGGATTATTCCATGCTGAAAAATGAGGCATGCATTTTTAAAAAGGTGGCATTTTGAGGTCAAGGACATTTCTTTGCCTTGGTATTACTGGTCTAGACTAAAGGAATGAAGCTTCAAAGAGCTGACTCATTCTTAAAGACATTTTTATTTTATATACTTAAGTGGCAGAACTCCACTAACAAGCATTCCTCTCTGATTCCATTTAAAGAAACTTAAAGTGCTTAATGGAAGTGCATGCATCAGTACTTGTCATAAAAATAAGGTGCTTCCTATGCATGACATGTACTTTTATATGCTTTTTTCTGCCCATCAATGCTAATAAAGTACCATAGTTCTGTGTAAACAGCCATATCTTTCCCACTACTTCAAATTCATTCAGTGATACAGGCAAGTTTTGTAACAGTCTGCCATATCACTTTTTCTTGCATGTATGTTCTTCTTTAGAAGTCCCCAAAGGCCCATAAAGGCTTTATTTTCTCAATACAATGTTTCATGGATATATAAAATTTAAAACTTCAGTCCTTGGAAATCATCTCTGATTTCATTGCACCATTCTTATTGATGCCTTCCTTAACAACCTGTTCTAGGCAACTGATCTGGCTCATAATAAAATCCAACTTAGAGTGTTCCACAAGACTTTAGCCTGAGTTTCTCAGTCAGTAGACTAATCTCCGTCCAGTTTTCCCTACCCTCTAGAGCCCACAAGCAACACCAGCCACCATGGAAAGCAGATCAACTCTCTATGTGCTAGAAGCAATCGCTCAGGATAAACATCAGCCCTGCCTGGACTGGCTGTGTGTAAGGGTACGGACAGGTACATATGTGAGTTTGGGGTTGGAGTGTAATAGCATTTCAAGGTGGAGAAGAAGTGATCTCGTGATACCAGTCATCAATAAATAATGTAACCTGCTCTTGTGCACGAATCCTCTTAAATTCTGTAGGTAAAGTATGCTTTAGAAGAGAACCAATGTCTGATTAGAAACTTGTTTCCCAAAGTTTCACATAGGATAAATGCAGGTGTGTAAGATGCAATTGTAAATGAGTGTAGACAGACAATATAAATCAGTCTGTAGTTAGGAAATAATTTGTACTTAAAGGACAAAAGTACAAAAGATTCAGTAAACATTAATCCTCAATAGGCACACACACAAAATTCTCAAAATGCAACACTAAATTGAGACAATGGATCACTGAGCTCTAAATTATGAAGAAAACACATATCCAAACTGACCATATCTCTGCCAGACATTCAGTACTTGGTTCACACTACAAGTCTGGCAGATGCTCTGACCTTAGTGAGCCCTGTGACTTCATACAAAGACTGTCCCAGTAGAGTATCTAACAAGCTTCCAGGGAAATTGAGAACTGACTCTTCCTCTTCTCTCATTCTGGGAGTCTTTAATAGTGGCAACATTATCCTCCCTAATATGGCTGGCTTTGTGCTTGCTACTCAGTTCTTCAATATGAAGCAACTAATTATCTAGGAATGGATACATAAGGGACAGAAATACAGAGAAAAGCAAGAGAACTGTCATCTTACACATCAGGGTAGTGCTTATCTGTGTGGGGAGAAGAGGGCTGAGAGGGATTCTACAGTACTGGCAATGTTACCCTTCCTAACTGTGACCATGCTGGGAATAATGGCCCCTCTGAGAGGCCCATCCCCTAGTCCCCAGAACCTGTGATTGTGTTAGTTACATGGATGGCAAAAGGGCCTTTGCAGGTGTGATTAAGTTAAGGATCTTGGTACGGAGCTAGATCCTGGCTCATCTGGAGTCCTTATACCAGAGCGTCAGAGATGTGACCAGGGAAGCCGAGGTAAGAGTGGGAGAGGTGGGAGAATGCTGTACTACTGGCTTCGAAGGTGAAGGAAGAGGTCACAGACAAGGAATGCACTGGTCTCTAGAAGCAGGAAAAGGCAAGGAATTGAATTCTCCTTTAGAGGTTCCAGAAGGAATGCAGCTCTACCAGCACCTTGCTTTGAGCCCAGCAAGGCACGTTTTCAGAGTTCTAACCTCCAGACCATAAGATACTAAATTTGGGTTCCTTTTTAAAGTATTTTAAATTGTTGCCTTATAAGGTACAATATACATTTACAACTAATGTATGTATACTTTGAAATAATACTGTGCCACTTCATGTTTATAGCAGGGACCTTCTAAAAGTGCATTCCTAACCCCACTGTCCAGTGCCTCAGGACATTGTTCTTACTAATCTCACTTACCTGGTATAAGCACATGATATGATGTTATGATTACTACTTTGAGCAATCGTTTTTAGATTACTTAAGAATCAGAAAAATAAAAGATTGTACACTACCTTCATTTATTTCTTCTCTGATCCTATTTCCAGCCTTATATAGATCTGAGTTTCTGACCTTCAGTTTATCTAATTCTGTGAGTCTTTATTTAATAGTGGCAATGTTAGCCTCTGAAAGCAAGGTGATTGCTTGAGTCCAGAAAGCAAAGTGATCAACAGAGACCACTGTTAAAACAATTATGTAGGTAATTATAAAATATAATGCAATTGTATATATGTATTTTCATCTCTTAAGTGACTTTAAAAGTAGTTTATAAAACAATATGTAAATAAATGAATGAGTGTGTAACAGAAATGCAATGTATTTGACAATAATGGAACAGAGAGTTGTGGAAAGGAGTTGTATTTGAGTAAGGAAGTGACACTGTGTGGTAAGATGAATCCATGAGATGAATGAAATAGCATATATTTATAATAGCGTATAGCACATATTCAAAATGTATCGAAGTAATACAAAGAACACTAGTGTCACAGAAAAGAGGAATAAACAGAGTTATATAGGACTAACTCTACCTAATTAGCTTTACCAGTGGTCTCTGTTATTTCGTCTGGACTCAAATGATCTTGCTTTCGAAGAGTCACTTGCTTTCAACCTGAAAAAGTTCCCTTAATAGTTCTTGTACGGTGGATCTTCTAAAAACACATTTTATCAGTTTTTAAAAAACCTGGGAATGCCTTTATTTCACCTTCATTTTTTTATTGAGATATAATTCACATGCTGTTAAGTTCACTATTATGAAGTGTATAGTTCAATGTCTTTTACATTCATAAGGTTGTGCTACCATCACCACGATCTAATTTCACAATCATTTTACCACCCAAAGAGAAATCTCATACCCTTTAGTTGCTATGCCCCTTTCATCCCACCCTAGCCATCCCTAGGCAACCACCAATCTACTTTCCCTCTTTATAGATTTTCCTATTTTGCATATTGTATATGTACGGGATCATACAATATGCAGACTTTTTTAAGTCTGGATTCTTTCATTTAGCATAATATTTTCAAGGGTGATTCACATTTAGCATGTATCAGCACTTCATTCCTTTTTATGGCTGAATAATAATATCTCACTATATCTATAGACCACATTTTATGTATCCATTCATCATCTGATGGACACTTAAATCATTTCCTCTCTCTGGATTTTATTAATAATGCTTCCATAAACATCCATGGGAAAGATTTTGTGTGGACACGTTTTCAATTCTCTCGGGTATATGTGCAGGTGTAGAATTACTGGGTCTTATGGAAATACTATGTTTTACATTTTGAGCAGCTGCCAAACTGTTTTCCACCATGGCTGCTCAGATTACTCTCCTACCATCAATGTATGAGGACCCCATTTCTCTATATCTTTGCCAATATTTGTTGTTTTCCATTAAAAAAATACAGCCACCTTAGTGAGTGTGGAATAATATCCTATTGTGGTTTTGACTTGCATTTTCCTAATGACTGACAATGTGGAACAGTTCATGTGCTTGTTAGCCATTTGTATATCTTCTTTTGAGAAATGTCTATTCAGATATTTTCCTCATTTGTAAATTGGGTTATTTGCCTTTTTATTGTTGAGTTTAAGGGTTTTTTTAAATAAATTCTGGATATTAGAGCCTTAACATATATATGATATGTAATATTTTTCCATTCTGTCGATTATGTTTTCACTTTCTTGATAGTGTCTTTTGATGCACAAACTTTTTAATTTTGATGATATCTAATTTATCTGTTTTTTCCTTGGTTGTTTTTGTTTTTGTGTCAGAGCTAAGAAATGGTTACCCAATCCAAATCCCCGAAGAATTACATTTATGTTTTCTCCTAAGAGTCTTTTATAGCATTAGTTCTTAAATTTAGATATTTTATCCACTTACAGTTATATTTGTATATGGTGCGAGGTATGGTTTCCTATTACCCCAAATTCTTTCAGACAATGGTACTTCTTCTACACAGTGACCTGAACTATTCCCTCTGTCCTCAAGTCCAAAACTCTCTGTCACTACCTACCTACCAGACAACCACATTGAGAGCAGGGGTCAAAAACTTATGCCTACAGGGGACTAGAAGGTAGCCAAAGAAAGTGAAATGACCAGAAAATTTCCAGAAAAGTCAAATCCTGAAAGACAAAAGACTGACCAGTGGTTGCCTGGATCTGGGGATGGGAGCAGGAACTGACAGGAAGGGGTACAAAGTACCTTCTTTGGTGTGATAGAAATGTTCTAAAACTGGATTGTGGTGATGACTGTACAATTCTGTGTGTTTTCTAAAAATCACTGATTTGTATATACTTACAATGGGTGAATTTTAAAGTATGTGCATTATACATCAAAGAAGCTGTTAAGAAAAATAACTGCAATGTTAATTGCTTATTATGCTCAGTGAATTAAGTCAGAGAAAGGCAAATACCATATGATTTCACTTTTATGTGGAATCTAAAAAACAAACAAAACAGAACTAGAATCATAAATTCAGAGACTGGTGGTTCCTGTAGGGAAGGGTGTTGTGAGGCTGGGTGAAAAGGGATAAATACATTTTCTTAAAAATAATTTTAAAAAGGAAAAAAAAATTAAGTGCAGCAGATTGAAATACAGTGGATATATAGGAACCCATGATTCTAACTAATACTAACAAGAGAGAAAAGGCAGTGAAAAATGTAACTTATTTGATATTATTAGAGGTAACCAGCGCATCAATTTCTTATTCTGAAAACTCACAATTTAAAGAATTACATATTTATCCTGCTTTCCTGTGCAAGTTACCATATTGCCCTGGTTGATTAAAGACACATTATACAGAAAAATTCTGGCTAAAAAATGTGAATGGACCAGAATTAGAAAAACCACCATTTTATAATCCTAAGGAAATAACAAATTCAGGCATCATCTGGAGATGAAACCGTGAGACAAAAAGGTTGCTAGGGAACTTTATATTGTGGGAATCAGGATGTTACCACCTGAATCCATGGATCAATTTTAACACCAAGCACTCTGCATCTCCTTTTAATGATACAAAATGGAATGCATACTGCCATCTATAACATATCCTTGCCAAAAATCTTTGAGGCTCTGAAGCTTTTAGGGCTCACTTCCATTTATAGGAAATACGAGGGAACAAATTAAATGACATAAAAGGAAAAAGCAAACCAACAAATTCAGGGTGTGGGATATTCTACAGGACCCAACAGACTGTTGTACAGTAAGTCTGTGGTATGAAAAAAAGGGTGTGCAGACAGACCCAGGTTCAAGACTCACTGACCACGTGAAATAATTGGACCTTGTTGGATCCTGATTTAAACAAACCTACTTTATATGACATTTTTTGAGACAAGTGGAAAAAAACCAACAGGAATTGGGCATGGGATAAAAACAAGGAAATTATTGTTAGTTTTAATAGGTATGATAATGGCATGTTGTTATATAAGCAAATGTTTTTGTTTTCTCTACTTTTATGTATGACATAATTATACATGATAAAGTAAAATAACAAAATAAAAATACTCTACAAGCCAAGCAAAACATACCTGCAAGACCACATCTAACCCATAAACTTAACAGTTTGCCACCTCTCCTTAGAACTTGTCATCATATAAAAAACTGCTCCACCCCTAAGACCTCAACTCTAAAACTCAATCCCTAATTGAGTACACCTCTCCACCTCCCTCACGTCCACTGAATTGCTTTGCTGTTATCATCACAGATCACTTCCAGGTCCTTCTCTCCACTCTCTGTGTTCTGGCTTCCCTTTGCACACATGGCTAGCCACTGAACTGCTTGATTCCATTCTAGACTCTCTCCCCACCTTGAGTTCATTTCTACTTTGAGAGTCTCTCTCTGCTCTGAAAAACCTCCATGGCGCATATCTGATCTAACTTATAAAGCACCCAGCAACATGCCAAATTTGCTAATCTTCCCAGAAAAGGGTTTGAATTAGAAGGTAGTTCAATGGCTCAGCTGGAAGTTTTTTTTTCCCCCTTGATTGTACAACCTTTTGAATGTAATGATCAAGGGCTCTGATTTCTGATTCTGTCATGATGAGGAGAAAATATTATGGTGAACAATTTGTTTATTTTTTGATTTCTTTACACCACTCCCACCCACCGCCCCCCCTTACCCTTTTGGCTCTCCACCCTTCCTGAAATCTATGAACGGCACAGGTTCTAGTACCTGAGTGAACCACCAAATGTTTTCGAAGGCTAGAATACTCAGCAAAGGAACGGCCGCATCCTTGAGCTTCACAAAGGAAAGGCTTCTCTCCTAGAGAAAAAGAGATAAAGATTCTATCTTCTGATGAATTGGGGTTACTACTCTTGTCCAAACATCAACCTTATCCTGTTTCCAGTGACTTACTCTGATTTCTTGATTTTATGCTATATAATTTCAACAGGGTCACCTAACAAATGTTACTTTTCCACGATCTCCTAGTGTACAGCCCACCAGACAGCCCTGCCCTTTTCTGAAGAGTGGCTACCTCTGAGCGTCATACTTCCTTCTCCCTCCTGGCTCAAGCACTGACCCCCAGCTACAATGACCACCTACCTTCTTTGGTGACCCCACCCTTCTGAGGCTACCAAGACTAACAGTGTACATGCAGTCAGGATTTTTGCCTTATATCAATTCTCTTTAAGATTCAGTTTCCAGATCCATTTAAAAGTCAGATTTTTAAGGTTATAAAATAGGTGCTACATAGTCCCATTTTATAAGCAAACAAAAAGATATTTAGGGAGGTACACAGAAAAATCTGTAATAATATGTTAAAAGTAGTTATATCCTGAGAGTGGTATTATGGATGATTTATTTTCTTCATTGTGCTTTTCTGTCATTTTCATTTTCTAAAATACTACTGTTATTTTTATTATTATTTTTTTTTTGCGTGAAAAAGACTAAGCCCAAAACCAGGCATGTGGTCAGCAGTGGATTAGGATTAGACATTCTTATTAATGACCTGGAGAGGACCTACATGCAACTTGGGCCTTTGATCTCTCCCCTTTAGGCTAGACCAGAGAGCCAACTCCCTTCTCTGAAGAAGGAATCAGAAAGACCTTACAGTTGCCAATGGGTAGACATCTGGGAGCAAGCGGACTGAGCTTTGCTCTCTCTGAGGTGGAGAGTACGGTGATGTGCTGGAGGTCAAAGTAGACAAAGCCCCTTTCATTCTCCCACAAGAACTGGGTCTGGAGGGTGGGTGTGGGCAAGGTACTCTAGGGGACCCGGGTGCCCTCTGGGGCACTGGGAATTGCAAGTGTGGGCAGTAATGGGTATCAGAGGAGAGTTTGGGCTTCCCTATGCTTGGAGAAGCACGTTTGAGAATCTGTGTATACAAAATAATTTTTGTAATGGTGATTACTGTTTCTGAGAAACCATTAAAGTTAATGAGAATAGGAAAGAGTAGGGCTCTGACCCCCGTTTAAAGCGGGTTAAGAGTGTGCAGCTCTTATTTTCTGAATGTCTGGCCTTCCCGACACAAGGAAGCTCTGAGGACAGGTTTTCCAGGCGAAATATCATTAAATTGTATTAGCATCTTATTACACACACGTCTTAGCGGTCTGCCTCAGACAGGGACAGTTTTTGTTTCTCTTTGAAAGATTATGTCTGGAATGGTAAATTGTCTGCTTCAAAGCCTTTAAAAACCCCATTTTTTTTTCCTATTTCCATCCATTTGAGTGTAATTGGGGTAGTCCTATATAGTTTTTTTTAATTGATATATATTTTAATAAAATTTATTTTGGTATCATTAAACTATAGTTACATGTGCAATATTATGGTTATTAAACTACCCCTTCATCAGGTCCCCCCCACCAACACCATTACAGTCACTGTCCATCAGCGTAGTGAGATGCTATAGAGTCACTACTTGTCTTCTCTGAGTTGTACAGCCCTCCCCGTTCCCCCCCCAACATTACGTCTGCTAATCGTAATGCCCCCTTTTCCCTCTTATCCCTCACTTCCCACCCATTTTCCCCAGACCCCTTCCCTTTGGTAACTATTAGTCCGTTCTTGGGCTCTGTGAGTCTGCTGCTCTTTTGTTCTTTCAGTATTTTTTCTTTGTTCTTATACTCCACATATGAGTGAAATCATTTGATACTTGTCTTTTTCGGCTTGGCTTATTTCACTGAGCATAATACCCTCTAGCTCCATCCACGTTGTTGCAAATAGTAGGATTTGTTTTCTTCTTATGGCTGAATAATATTCCATTGTGTATATGTACCACCTCTTCTTTATCCATTCATCTACTGATGGACACTTAAGTTGCTTCCATTTCTTGGCTATTGTAAACAGTGCTGCAATAAACATAGGGGTGCACCTGTCTTTTTCAAACTGGGCTGCTGCAGTCTTAGGGTAAATTCCTATGAGTGGAATTCCTGGGTCAAATAGTATTTCTATTTTGAGTTTTTTTGAGGAACCTCCATACTGCTTTCCACAATGGTTGAACTAATTTGCAGTCCCACCAGCAGTGTAGGAGGGTTCCCTTTTCTCCACATCCTCGCCAACATTTGTTGTTGTTTGTGTTTTGGATGTTGGCCATCCTCACTGGTGTGAGGGGATATCTCATTGTGGTTTTAATCTGCATTTCTGATGATTAGCGATGTGGAGCTTCTTTTCATGTGCCTGTTGCCATCTGAATTTCTAGTGTCTATTCATGTCCTCTGCCCATTTCCTAATTGGATTATTTGCTTTCTGTTTGTTAAGGTGAATAAATTCTTTATATATTTTGGATGTCAACCCTTTATCAGATATGTTCTTTATGAATATATTCTCCTATACTGTAGGATGTCTTTTTGTTCTACTGATGGTGTCCTTTTCTGTACAGAAGCTTTTCAGCTTGATATGGTCCCACTTGTTCATTTTTACTTTTGTTTCCCTTGCCTGGGGAGATATGTTCATGAAGAAGACATTCATGTTTATGTCCAAGAGATTTTTGCCTATGTTTTTTTCTAAGAGTTTTATGGTTTCATGACTTACATTCAGGTCTTTGATCCACCTTGAGTTTACCTTTGTGTATGGGGCTAGACAGTAGTCCAGTTTCATTCTCTTACATGTAGCTGTCCAGTTTTTCCAACACCAGCTGCTGAAGAGGCTGTCATCTCCCATTGTATATCCAAGGCACTTTTATCAAATATTAATTGACTGTATATGTTTGGGTTAATGTTTGGATTTTCTATTCTGTTCCACTGGTCTGTGGGTCTGTTTTTGTGCCAATACCAAATTGTCTTGATTACTGTGGCTTTGTAGTAGAGCTTGAAGTCAGGGAGCGTAATTCCCCCTGTTTTATTCCTCCTTCTCAGGATTGCTTTGGCTATTCGGGGTCTTTGTGGTTCCATATGAATTTTAGAATTATTTGTTCCAGTTCATTGAAGAAAGCTGTTGGTAGTTTGATAGGGATTGCATTGAATCTGTAGATTGCTTTAGGTAGTATAGCCATTTTGACAATATTTATTCTTCCTAGCCAAGAGCATGGGATGCATTTCCATTTGTTAGTGTCCTCTTTAATTTCTCTTAGGAGTGTCTTGTAGTTTTCAGAGTACAGGTCTTTCACTTCCTTCGTTAGGTTTATTCCTAGGTATTTTATTCTTTTTGATGCAATTGTGAATGGAATTGTTTTTCTGATTTCTCTTTCTGTTAGTTCATCATTAGTGTATAGGAAAGCAACAGATTTCTGTGTGGTAATTTTGTATCCTGCAACTTTGCTGAATTCAGATATTAGTTCTAGTAGTTTTGGAGTGGAGTCTTTAGGGTTTTTTATGTACAATATCATGTCATCTGCAAATAGTGACAATTTGACTTCTTCTTTACCAATCTGGATGCCTTGTATTTCTTTGTTTGTCTGATTGCCGTGCCTAGGACCTCCAGTGCTATGTTGAATAACAGTGGAGAGAGTGGGCATCCTGTCTTGTTCCTGATCTTAGATGAAAAGCTTTCAGCTTCTCGCTGTTAAGTATGATGTTAGCTGTGGATTTGTCATATATGGCCTTTATGATGTTGAGGTACTTGCCGTCTATACCCATTTTGTTGAGAGTTTTAATCAAGAATGGATGCTGAATTTTGTCAAATGCTTTTTCGGCAACTATGGAGATGATCATGTGGTTTTTGTTCTTTTTGTTGATGTGGTGGATGATGTTGATGGATTTTTGAATGTTGTACCATTCTTGCATCCCTGGGATGAATCCCACTTGATTATGGTGTATGATCCTCTTGATGTATTTTTGAATTCGGTTTGCTAATATTTTGTTGAGTATTTTTGCATCTACGTTCATCAGGGATATTGGTCTGTAATTTTCTTTTTTGGTGGGGTCTTTGCCCGGTTTTGGTATTAGAGTGATGCTGGCTTCATAGAATGAGTTTGGAAGTATTCCCTCCTCTTCTATTTTTTGGAAAACTTTAAGGAGAATCGGTGTTATTTCTTCTCTATATGTCTGGTAGAATTCAGAGGTGAATCCATCAGGCCCAGGGGTTTTGTTCTTGGGTAGTTTTTTGATTACCAATTCGATTTCGTCACTGGTGATTGGTCTGTTTAGTTTTTCTGTTTCTTGCTTGGTCAGTCTTGGAAGGTTGTATTTTTCTAAGTTGTCCATTTCTTCTAGGTTTTCCAGCTTGTTAGCATATAGATTCTCATAATATTCTCTTATAATTCTTTGTATTTCTGTGGGGTCCGTCGTGATTTTTCCTTTCTCATTTCTGATTCTGTTTATGTGTATAGATTCTCTTTTTCTCTTAATGAGTCTGGCTAGGGGTTTATCTATTTTGTTTATTTTTTCAAAGAACCAGCTCTTGGTTTCATTGATTTTTTTTCTATTGTTTTATTCTTCTTAATTTTATTTATTTCTTCTCTAATCTTTATTATGTCCCTCCTTCTGGTGACTTTGGGCCTCATTTGCTTTTTCTTTTTCCAATTTCAGTAACTGTGTCTTTAGACTATTCATTTGGGAATGTTCTTCCTTCTTTAAATAGGCCTGGATTGCAATATACTTTCCGCTTATAACTGCCTTTGCTGCATCCTGCAGAAGTTGTGGCTTTGTGTTGTTGTCATTAGTCTCCGTATAGTCTTTGA
>JAVSCE010020295.1:0-132444 GCA_032199065.1 Smutsia gigantea | reverse complement strand
CTCGCCTTGGTCTCACATCCTTCTTGCCTGGCACCTCTCCCGGCTCCCCTCCTCTGTGCCTGTCTGCCCTCTGGCTCCCCTAAAGTGAGCGCCTCGGTGTTGTCCCTGACCTGGTTCTGCACATCTCAGGGACTGTTTGGCCCCCGTGAGGTCCGGACATGTCTAGTGTGGTAAGAAGTAAAAATTGTCAGATGTGTTCGGGGAAGCAGGCCATGAACCCACACAGGAGAAGCTCCCTCTTGGCTTCTTGTGCAACTGTTTACTGCCTCAGACTTCTGACTCTCTGGCCTTGGGGAATAGGCCAAAATCAAGCTTCTGGAGCCAATTCTCTGAAAAGCAGTTTGCCGATTGATGAGTTCTCTGAACGCCCAATTCATTGAATTATCAATGGTTTTTCAAAGTTGTGGTTTCTGCCACTGCTCTCTCCCTGACCTGCCCCTTCCGTTTCCTGTGGGAATTTATGGACTTTCTCTGAAAAGCAGTTTGTCATTATCTCAACTTTTATGGCATCTCCTCTGTCTCTGCCCGGCATTTGTTTTTCTCCCCTCTCCTGTCATTGTATAAGCAAATGGTGGCCTTTTCCTTACAGGTGGTTCTCTGAGGATTTTACAGACATCTACCCTCCTCTGCTCTCCCCTACACTTGGGGAAAGGGTTTTGCATTTGGAGAATGGCTTTCAGAGAATTGGCCTAGCACCAGCCTTCAGCTCCTGGCACCTACTGGCCGGCAGCCTTGTCAGAGGACATCCTCCCCATTTCCTGGCTCCCCTCTGCTGCTCTTTCCACCTCCTCTCCTCTCTTGTGCCCTGTTTCTCAGTTGGGCATCTTACACATGTGCTTTTTTGGAGAATGGCAGATAGAGATGAAGAACTGGCTTTTCCACTAACTGAAAGTCATACTACAGGGCTCACCTTTCCTCCCTTGTCGTTAATTTTCTCATTTTACAAATGAGGACTTTAGCCCAGGGAGTTGCCGCCTTGAGTGATACCTGCCTGTAGTCCTGTGCTAGGGGATCCTGAGACTGGGTCCTGCTCAGCAGGAAGTGTTGCCATTTTGGTTCGTGGGGAGTGAGCGCATCTGCTGTATATTTGCTGTCCCTGGACCTGAAAGCCTTCTGCATGGATGCTCTGAGGTTTTTCGCTGTCCATCTCCGAGGTCATACCTATTCCCTCCTGCTTCTTGCACCTCCCCATGGACACTGTCCTGGTTCCCTGTCAGCTTATGGCTTCACCTCCAACCTCTTACAGCTTAGTCTATATGTCTTACTTCCCCTTCAGATGGGCAGTCTCTTAAGGGCAGAATTGATCCTTTTATCCCTTAATGTGTCATGTATGTGGTAGATTCTCAACAAATACTTGCTGAATGTGTCCAAAACTGCCCTGGGGTGGTAGGTATACAATAATTCTCTCCACCTCCTCCCACTCTGGGTTAATTCTAATCACTAGATATTTTGTAAATCTAATCTTAACTGGCAGAATGCAGGAAAGTGTTTTCTTTGCATACCACACAGGGATATTAATCAAATCCTCTTTTAATTACATACACCATAGCACTATAGTATTAAATCCTGGAAAATTAAATTTTTGTCCAGGGTGTGAGAATGCAGGCTCATAACAGCAGAAGACACGGGTGGGAGTTGGGGGCGGTGCTAACCACTTGCTTCTCTTCCAGGTTTTCATTACTACTTTGGAATCCCATACAGCCATGATATGGGCTGTACTGACACTCCAGGCTACAACCACCCGCCGTGTCCAGCATGTCCCCAGGGAGATAGACCATCAAGGTAATCCCATCCAAGACATGGGCTATAGGCTCCAGAGCAAGGTGAAGTCCTAAGGATGTGGTTCATTGGCGGTTAATAAGAGAGGTTGACAGGGGACAGTTAAGACAGTGAAAAAGAGTACATTCAGTGCAAATTCAAATGCATTATTTGCAAGGAGTGCAATACACTTTTAGCAAAGGAGAGGTCAACAAGTTCACTGGAATTTTCTGGGTTCCTTGGACTGTTTAGCTTAGCTGGGGAGAGACTGGTGTTGCCACAGTCTCCCACAGGTGGGACTCAAAACCACTCACCTGGCCCAGACACTGGACACAGGAGGGATGTGTATATATAGAGAGAAAGAAAGTGCATAGGACCCCTTACAATCGTCATCCCCCATCCCCAACAAGTAGGCCAGCATTCCGTTCTGAAATACCTACAGACACTCAACAGGATGTTTTAAAAACACTCAATAAAATGGGAAATTGCTCATGATATAAATGAAAAAGGCAGGAAGCAAATCATCAGCAGTGTCATATCTTAACTACCTCTGTATCTCTCACCTTTATCCTGTTGAGAGAGACCCAAAGGCAATTCATTCTGGCTGTGGGACTAAGGGGTTTTCATGTTTTTTTCTTTCTTACTGTATTTTCCGAATATTTTGTAATGAGTTCACAATACATTTATTATCAGAAAAAGATAATAAACTTTATTCAGGCACTAAAGCAACCCAAACCAGGTGCTCTGGTTGTGCAGTGTAGTTATTTATAAGGTTACAGGTATCTGAGCCACTTGGGGAAGGCAAGTCTCAGCTGGGTCCTTAAAAACATAATTGTTAATATAATAATGGTCGCTTATTGAGAAATCATTATGTTGTACGCATTCTCTCTTCTTATCAGCAATCCGCATGATCCCTGAGTGAGGCAGGTGTTTATCCTGCTCTTAAGGTATGGAAGCTTACCTTGATGCCCAGCTCAAGCTGCAGCTGGCAGACATAGGGATAGATTCTAGTCTGGGCCTCTCTGAGTCTGGAGCCCCACGTCCTGTACGTCCTGCCACACTCAGGGTGTTCGCTGGGCGAGCAATGTGGGTGTCAGCTGGTGTTGTTAGAAAGGCAGGCGTTCAGAACCCACCCCAAGATCTACATTTTAACAAGATGCCCAGGCAATTCATACGCACATTGCAGCATGAGAAGTGAACTTGTAGAACATCTCATGCCTTCCTTACCAACTGTGGCCTGGGGTCACCCCTGTGCTCACATCTGGCTATATCATGGTATGACATATGTCAGCCAGTTTCTCTTCCATCCATGTTAAATTGAAAAAGGGTGGGTTTAGCAGGGGTAAAGGGACAGGATGTAAATGATGGTGGAATTGCAATGAGATCATGAAAAGCTGAAACATTGGACAACAATGGTGGAATTGCAATGAGATCATGAAAAGCTGAAACATTGGACAACAATGGTGGAATTGCAATGAGATCATGAAAAGCTGAAACATTGGACAACAAATGATTGGAGCAAATTAGCATTGTGATGTCCAAGACTGGGATAACTCTTTATTCTCTTGAAAGCACTGTGGTCCTTGGTAGTTATTTACTCTGGTCTGACTGGTCTCCTAAGCTTTCGCATGTACCTGTAGGTATGATGGGGAGTTTTCATTTCTTTGCAGATCCTTTCCAGCACTGTGAGGCAATTTCTCCCTGATTGGCTGCCCAGTACCCGTGCTGTCTCTGTTGTCCTCAGCCTTTCTCCCGATTCTCTGTGGCAACCAGGACAGAGGGCCTGAGCCATGTGTGATGCACCAACCATCTGTTATCTTGTCTGGTTCTCCTGAGACCTCTCTCTGGGGGCATGGGCAACCCCAGGCTTCAGATGAGGAACGTCCAGCTCTGAAAGCTTAGGTAGCTTGCCCAAGATCAGGACTCTCAGCCAACATTAATGGGGCATTCCGTGTCAGATTCATTTCAATCTGCAAGACCAAGGGCTGAGTTTGTTCCGGGAGCTGTCATTGGCTTGGCCCCCACTTTTTCCAATTGCTAAAGTTTCTCCAAATTCTCCAAACATGGTTTGAAATTTTAAAATTGTTCCCAGCCCTCTCTCCTATAGTCAGGTATGGTGCCACATGAAGTCCAGTGTGTTGACTTAGGAAAATAGCAAGCATTATACCCCATAGACAGAAGTCATCATTTAGGGAGTGAAGCGGAAAAAGCCAGGGAGGGGGCTGTTGACTGGCTATTAGGACTCTGCTTGAGTAATTTAGTTTGTTCAAACCTCAGTTTCTCTCCCAGCGAAATGGGAATAATAATGTCCCTAGCTCACAAAGTCTTTGTGAGCTTTGCAGAGTAGCTGGGCTCGTCCAAGGAGCATGACCATCTATTAGAGGGAATGGAAGAAGGTATTATACTGATTTAACACTTGGAAGAGATGGCGGACTGGAAAAATCATTTGGGGCCTGGGTATTAAATATTTTGCATTTATGCATTTTGCTGCATTAAGGCATTTTGTTCTTCTCCGTAACTGCTTAGGTTGAGGGAGTGAATACTCTACCGTCTGTGGTTTCCACACAGGAACCTTCAGAGGGATTGTTACACTGATGTGGCCCTTCCTCTCTATGAAAACCTCAACATCGTGGAGCAGCCCGTGAACCTGAGTAGCCTTGCACAGAAGTATGCCGAGAAAGCTATCCGGTTCATCCAGCATGCAAGGCAAGGAGTCCCCTGGCCCCCACCCTGTGCCCACCCACCATGTCCCCCGGTCTCACCACTCCTCAAAGCCATGGTGGAGTTCCACTGCCTAACGAAGATATTTGCATGCAGGTGTTGTGTAAATGAGACTGGGAAACAGCCTCCCAGGAACCTCCTATGTTCCTGGGCACTTACTATGGTCTCTGCTCTTTTGCCATTATCATTTTGTCCTCTCCTACAAGCACCTTGAGAGCAGGGCCTGTCCACTGCATTGTGGACACTCAGGGCATGTGTTGAATCCATCGGTTGGCAGGGTATGTGTTTCTCATTGCTGCTGTAACAAACTTACCGCTGACTTATTGGCTAAAACAACAGCACTTTATTCTCCTGCAGAGCTGTGGGCCAGACGTCCAAAATGAGTCTTAGGGGGCTAAAATCAAGGTGTCAGTAGGGATGTTTCCTTCTGGAGGCTCCTGGGGAGAATTGTTTCTTGCCTCTTCCAGCTTCTGGCGGCTGCTGGCCTTGCTTAGCTTATCACCTTTCCGATCTCTGCTTCCATTGTCTCTTTGCCTTCTCTTCTGTAGTGAAGTGTCCCTCTGTTTTCCTCTTAGAAGGACACTCATGGTTACATTTAGGGTCTCCCAGGCAAATCCAAGATGATCTCCCTATCTAAAGATGCTTAATTTAATTGCATCTGCAAAGACCCTTTTGCCATAGAAGGTAACACCCACAGGTTGCAGGGATTAGATCCTGGATCTCTTTGGGGGCCATTATTCAGTTTAACACACAAGGGTTACAAATTCCAGCACTTGCCCTGAAAGAGGGAAGCAGGCTGAGTGTAAGGCACTGGGGAGTGGTGGGGTGTGTGGTGAACGGGGTCCTACTGTTTCTTCGCTCCCGCTGCCTTGCTGCTTGTGGGAATGGGAACCTGGATTGTCAGATCTTTCCATGTCATAAGACAGACAGAATACCTGGTCCTTGTGTGAAATCTCCTGATCTTTAAGTGTTCAAAATGACTAATTAAAAATAACAAAAAGCAAAATCCGGAACCATAACACAGTGTGTTTCTAACAAGCTGTGTGTGTGTGAGGGCTGCTGGTTTGCTCCTCAGAAAGCAGATATTTCTGTAACAACAGACACCTCCCAAATAAGGCAAACTGCCCTTGGGGGCACAGACCTAGACTGTGGGGTGCAAACATGTGTACCCATATGTGCTGTGTGGGGTACACACCATCACCCCACTCCTGCCACCGCAGGCCTTGTCCTGACCCCTCCACCTGCCCTTGGGCTGCCCTCTGATGAGGCCGTGTGTGCTCGTCTCATCTTTCTCCCAAAGTGCTAATTCCTCAAGGGAAGTGGAGCCATTCCCAAGGAGGCCTGTGATATTCTCCCCAGCCTTGGCCTAAGCCTGCCTGCCTGCTTATTCTGTGCAGCGTTAAAAATGGACTCCACCTGTGGATGATTGATCCCATCAGCTCCTAGAATGTGTGAGAATCCCCCAAGCCCCTTGGTTAACCACGCTGGACTTTTCTAGAGAGAAGGGCAGCAGCGGGGGTGGAGGCAGCAATGCAGCCGGTCCATTGATGATGTTATCTTGACAATAAAACCTATTTATGGCCTAGATCTCAAGAGCAGCCCCTTGGGGCTTCAGAGATCACGTCTTACCAGTTTTCCAGGGTTTCCTGAGAAACAACAGCTTTTTTCCAGATGGCTGATCAGAAAAGAGCAAAGCCTCCTCTCCCATCTGGAGAGCTGAACACTTCTCTGCTCCCTGGAGTCTCGAGACAGCATCAGATAGATCCCTGTACCCTGTGACAGGGAGATGCTTGGTGGCTGTTAGCCCTCTCCTGTCTGGAACAGCCCAGTGTGCTCGGAGCGGGGCTGGGTGGCCGCCGGCTGGGGACTAGGGACAGCTTAATGCTCTGAAGTGGGCATGGTGCTATTCAGCCACCAGTTAATTAATTAGTTAAAAGATAAACCAATCAACAAATAATCTCCTTATCATAGGAAGAAGGTGATGAGCTTGCTATATTAATTAGTTATTAAGTAAAAAATCACATGAATTCCCATTGCCTTTCAACTTCACAGAAATTAACCCCCAGGCTGTTGATTCCTTTAGGATTTGACTTGCCAAGTCGTCTATGACTTTCAGACCCTCAGCACCAGAGACCCAGATCTGTGACCCCTCGTCCTCCTTGAGCCCCACCCTCAGGGAGAGGCCCCTCCCTCAACTGGACCTGCTGGTCAGAGCTGCCGGGGGTCCCTGGAGTGTGCCTTCCTGTCTCCCCCTGCACCCCACCAGAGGCGACCTTAGGAATTCTTTGAAAGTTTTCAGGCTCTTTACTTGAATTTAGACCCTTAACCAGCAGTGATGATGAAAGCTAATCCTTGAATTGAGGTTTTTAAGCAGCAGGCACAGCTCTGAATTGCAAAAAGGGAAAGAGCAGGTGGCATGGGCTCCTGGGTCACAGAGTCTGCCAGTCCCCTGCTCCTTACAGGGCTGCGCTGTGCATCAAACCTAAATAGGAGACATAGGGCTTGAAAAGGATGCGTGTATTGGGCACAGGTGTGAGCCGCTGCTTAGGACATTTGACATCAGACTGTATGGTCGGTATTTCAGGGCATCCATCATTCTGAACTAGGCCCTGGAGCTGCACAGATGGCGCCCAAGCCCCAGGCTTTCTGGGCTGGAGCCTCCGCCCTGCATCAGCCTTGATTCCCTATTCTACTGGACTGGACCCCTGCCCCCGTGTGCTCGCCCCCTGCTGGTCAAAGTCTTCCCTCCTCTCCTCTTCCCCTTCATGCGGCCCACCTCGCACCCACCACCATGCCACCTGCATCAGGGCCCCAGATTCAACTCCAAGACCATTGTCACCCCGTTCCTGTCTTTCTTCTTCCTCCTGTTAGCAAGCGCTGATGAATTCACTTTCTGGTGAGAAACGAACACACTCAGGAATAGCTCTGGACCCGGACCTTCCAGCTCCTCCTGCGGCTTCTCCTAGCGCTGTTCTGTCTGCCTCCAGTGGCCACCAGCGCAGCCCACCTGCAGCCCCTTGACCCGCAGGCCTCCCTCTCTCAGGGGTCCCCCGCCCCTGCATCCCTGCTACTCCCTCCCCACAGCACCCTGTGTGTATTTCTTCTCCATCACTCCTACTTAATCTGTAAATAATGACCTGATTAATATTTTTGTTGCATTTTTCTCTCCTGTTCCCTATTAGATGTTAAGCTCCAAGAAAGTGGGAATCATATCTATCATATTCATTGCTCTATCCCTGGTGCCTGGGGCCTAGTTTCAGCTAATAAATATTCATCAAATGAGTGAATAATGAATGAGTTACTTTTTCTAGCCCAAAGATGTGCCCGTGTTGTGCTAAGGATACAAGCATGAAAGAGTTCTGTCCTTCTTTTGAGTAATGCCCAGGCTACCAGGAAACCGATAGGCAAACGGCCGGCTTTAATGCAGGGTGTGTTACCAATGCTGATCAAGAGGGGGCAATGGGGAAGGCGTCCATTGGAAGCCAGCCATGGCCTGGGAGCAGAGGAGGAGTGCTGGTGGCTTTTGAGCTGCATCTTAAGAATTGCTTAGATGTTTTCAGGCAAGATGCAGAGAGGAGACTGCAGGAGGGGACTGCTGGAGGAGGAATGGCATGAGCGAGGAAGGGGCTTGGGGAGCTGGCATATGGAAAGTGCCTCTAACAGGGACAGAAGGTAAGGTTGGAGGGGCTCAGAATGTGGAGGCCTCCGGGGCTGGGCTGGGGGGTTTGGACTGACCCAGAGGCTGCTTGGACCCTAGTGGGCATCGAAACAGGGGACCATCAGATCAGCTTGAGCTTGGAGAAGGTTTTCTGTTCCACCAAGGCTCAGCGGGCAGTGGTGAGGTGTGGGATGAGTGGCTATTGCAGCTGACCATTCCAGAGACACCCCTTGTCCACCTCACCCCAGGGAGGCACAGCAGGAGAGCCGAGATGGCCGAGAGCTGGGGACCAGCAGCAAGCGCCCACACCTCCACGCCTCCACCCGCAGGCCTGGCTCTCTCCGGCCAGGCACCCACTCGGGATCTTCTGTGAGATGAGTGTGCCCCTCACCTGCCATTTTCCATCTCAGATCAGGTGGTCTTCTCTGGGCTCGGCTGTCCCAGGCCTCCGTCTTCTGCACATCTCCACGCCCTGCCTCGCCCTCTCGCCTGTCCCTCCGTCTCCTGAATCTTACTTCCTCTAACATTCTCCTTTCTTGTTTTTCCTTTTTGCTCCCCATTTCACTCATTTTGCCACACAAATAATATGTATTCCCTTTAGAAGTCTGTGAAAACGCAGGTAAGCAAACAGAAAAAGTCTCCCTAAATGCCTCGCTCCAGAGAGAGCCCCTTCTGATAGATTTGGGCATTTCTTCTGGCCTCATTCTGTGCTGGTGTATAAATATATATATATTTATTTATTTATTTACATATATATATATAACACAATTATATATATACATTCACAAAAATGGAATTAGACTGTCTTGTTGTCAGCTTTTTTTTTTTTAAAGCACCAGATCTCCTCCACCCTATTATCTGAAGAGCACATGAACATAATGAAGGGCTGGCTGGGGGAATAAACAGTCCCAGGGAGCCTGTTTGTGTGGTTTCTGCAAGATGCCACCTTTATGAGTTCTAGCATCAGGATACAGGGAAAGAGGCACCCTGGGTACCATGTGTTGTGCGTTATTTGTAATTATTAATAAAAGACTACTATTTATTAATATTTTGGGCTGCTCATAATCACGACAGCTTTACTGGGGAGGTATGATTGTCTCTGTTGCATAGATACAGAGGGTAAGTTGATTGTCCAGCTCACGCAAGCACGAAATAAAAATCCCAGGCACTTGGATGCAGGTTCCAAAGCCTGCACTTTTTGTCTGTCTACCTGCCATCCCTCATTACTGCACAACTCCTCAGCTTCTGGCCCAGGATGCTAGTGAGATGGGTGATGGAGAGGGTTTGGACGATAATGACACGGAAGGGACAGTGTGAGCAATGTCTGCCCACCCTCCCACCTCCCCAGCTCTGGCCCGTAGTGGGCACTGAGTTGGTAAATATATAACAACTGGCACTCTGAGATAAAAGCCCTGACTTCTAGCATCTTCCCATTTCTCTGGTGTACATACTGTCACCGTAGCTGATTTTGGGCCACCAATGAGATGTCAATGAATGTGGAGCTGTAAAGAGATGGGCAGTAACACACAGTCAAGTGGTGTTTCCACCACACAGATGCAACAGATGTAAAATAGGCTCAAGAGCATGGATGATAATAAAGCTAGTAGAATGATTGGGATGTGATAAATCATGAGAATTTGTTATCTTTTAAAAAATGTGATTTAGTTAATTGTAAGTTGGTATCATTTGAACTTTCATGATGGCCGTGTTTAACAAGTTCTGGCAAAATTCCTGACATTTGAGCCTGCTCCATCCAGCAAGCCGCTGTGATACGGAATCTACCTGCAAATTAGAAAAAGGTTCCCCTCTGGGTGGGCGCTGATCTGTCCCAGGATGCATAGTTTGGCCAGTGGATTGGGAGCTGGAATTAAGCACCTATTCACTCTCCCAGCAGGATGTCCTTGGGTGGGACACACGCTGTACATGATTGTCTTTGGGAGAGTGGGAAACAGACACACAGTCAGGGTTCTCCAGGAGAACTCTGCAAGGATGGAACTGCTCTCTACCTGTGCTCTCCAAGATGGTAGTCTCTAGCCACCTGTGGCTATTGAGCATTCGGACCTGGTCAGGGCAACTGAGACACTGAATTTATATATATATGTATGTATGTATATAGGTAAAATATGCATAATGTAAAATGTATTCTTCAAGTGTACAGTTCTGTGGCTTTAAGTACATTCATATTGTTCTGCAACCATCACCACCATCCATCTCTAGAATTTTTTTCATCATCCCAAACTGAAACTCTGTACTCATTAAACACCAAATCCCCATTTTCCCTTCCCTCCAGTCCCTGGCCACCCACCATTCAACTTTCTGTCTTTATGAAGCTGAACGCTGTAGGTACCCCCTGTAAGTGGAACCATACAATATTTGTCCTTTGGTGACTGACTTATTGCACGTAACATAAGGTGTTCAAGCCTCGTCTGAGTTGTAGCATGTGAGACACTGAATTCTTAATTTTACTTAATTTTCAGTAATTGAAACCTAAATAGCCATACATGACTTATGGCTACTGCATTGGACAACACAACTCTAGCAATGTTGCCGAGGAACTGTTGATAAAAATAGGGAAAGTGAGGCCCTGTCTTGGGACTTGTGTTCTGGATTTTATGCCTGTCAAAGAGAAGAGAGTGTAGGCACAGTCCCAACAGGGAAGCCCGGGAGTCGGGAGGCAGGGGACTCCCCAGGGTGTGGTTTGATACAGAGCTGAGGCTGGTAAGACCCAGAGAACTGGATGTGAGGTGATGTGAATCAGGGTAAGCTAAGAAGGCTTAGGCTAATTTGGAAGTCGAATCTGTGGGTGAGCTGGTATAAAAAGAACCATGCTCCTATCCACTCTATGAACTTGACTCAACTCCCCCTTGCCTTTACTGCATCCTCTGAAAGATGCCCCCCCCTGTAGGTATGGGAGGGGGTTCCATGAGAGTCCCTGAAGCTTCAGGAAGGGAAGGTTGTGGTTCTGCAGCTGTCTGCCCTCAATTCTGTTGGTTGCCTGGGAATTGAGGTTGGGGACAAACAGGAAGCAGAGGCCACCCATGCTCCCTCCATGCCTTCCAGGGAAATCTTCAGGGTTAGAAGAGGGACAGCCAGCTGCCTCGGCCCCTAACAGGCCTTCATCTAGATGTTCCTGTATGATCATGTGCATCTTTGGAATTCCCGGTGGTCAGCTTGAGTCATCCATTCATCTCTTAGAAAGGGCCAAGGCTGGGAATAGACATGATGGCCTGGATGCTACAAAACAGCAGATAAAATTTAAAAGTATGTTTGCATTGGACTTTAGAATGCAATAGTTATGAGCAAGTGCTTTGCTCTCAGCCAGATGTCAGTTTGAATCCAGCCTGTCCCTTATTCATTGCATAACCTTGGACAAATCCTTTAGTTTCCCTGAGCCTCTGATGCTTCATCTGTAAAAGGGAACTTGGAGGTTATTACAAGGGTGAATTTAGACAATGTGAGTCACATTTAATAAGCTCTCAGTAAATGTTAAAGGACAGCAATGGTTATTGCAATTGTTCTTAGCTTTTAATTGGCTGACCAGACTCTCTCCACGTTTCCTTAGAAGGTTGTAGACATGTGCACTTCCTGAGCCTGTGGGCAGGTGTTCTGGGGCTTTTCTCTGAGGCAAGGGAGAGCCACAGAGACACTGGACAAGCCAAGAGAGCCTTCTGGAGAGTTACCTCTTGGGTCTCCCGTTTCAGCACCAGTGGAAGGTCCTTCCTGCTCTACGTGGGCCTGGCCCACATGCATGTGCCCTTACCCAGGACCCAGCTATCCACAGACCCATGGAGCCAAAGGCCGTACGGTGCAGGTCTCCGGGAGATGGACAGCTTGGTGGGCCAAATCAAGGACAAAGTTGACCGCACAGCAAAAGAAAACACATTCCTCTGGTTTACAGGTGAGGTAGTAAGAGCCCGGCCAGCCTAACTGCGATCTAATGGATAACTCTGCTCATGCTCCGTGAGGGGCCGAGCCTGGCCGCGGATCCTCTTTAACGGGGCAGGGGGCTTACTTTGAACTTGGTGCCCATCTGGTATTGTTGGCCTGAGCGCTGAGCAGGCCCTCTAAGGCTCAGCCCCTGGAGAGGGTTGCGTGTACAGAGCAGGTGCCCTGCTGGCCCCTTGTGATTAGGGCCATCCAGGTACTGCTCGTAATTGTTAATGAATGACTTGGACATCGTGAACCTACGTGGTCCTTGGACGGGTTTAAGATTCTCTCCTCACCAGCCTCCCAGTCCAAAGACTGGTTGTTACTGGTTACCATGTCACCTTTGGGCTGAGTGGAGCTGAGCTAGTGAGCTGCTGAGAGGGCCCACGCAGGCATTGCTGGTCTCTGGAATGAGGGCAGAGACCCTCATTAAAAGCCCTGCTTTCAGATCAGGTAGAGACCGGGATCTGAATCTGTCTGTTGCTGTTGGGAAAGTCACTTCTACCTCTCTGAGCCTTGTTCCTCATCTGCAGAACTGAGCTGACATAGGACCCAGCACAGAATGCGAACTGGTGCAAGTGTTGACCATTGCATGTTACTTCCTCTGGTTTCTAGGAGACAACGGCCCATGGGCTCAGAAGTGCGAGCTGGCGGGCAGCGTGGGTCCCTACAGTGGATCATGGCAAACTCATCGAGGTAGGGGGTGTGGCTGGCCATGGTGCACCCTGCTGGGGGTGCTGAGCCCAGGCTGGGGCATGGGGTTTCCCCCGGGAGAGCCCACTCATACCCAGACCTCAGGGCCATCGCTGCGTAACACAGACAAGGAGCTCACCAGCCACCAGCAACCCGAGAAGACATAAACTGAGAATCTGTTAGGCCTGAGCCCCTCTTCTCCCCTGTTCTCCCTTGGGGGCATGTTCTCTACAAGCCCTCCCGTGGACCTTCCAACATGTGGGCTCTGCCTTTGCTTTTCGTCCTGCTGTCTTCGCTCTTTCCCCTCCCTTTTCCAAGAAGTCATACCTCCATTTATCCAACCATCAATTCATTTCATTCATTGAGAAATAGTGCATAAATACACAAGGTGTTCAGATCCAGTATCTCTCAACCTTACAATAGTGAAAGGTAGGCAGTAATCACTCCATTAATGGATGAAGAAAAGAGACTCAGAGAGTCTCAGTAACTTGCCCAACGTCCCACAGTTTGTGAGGATGGAGCCAGGCTTGCTACCAAAGTTAAAGGTGGTGATATCCTGACTACATCCTTCTGTGGCTCTCTAGTTAAACACCCTCTGGCCCCCAGCTTAGCACCCACTTGCACAGACTTCATTTTCTCAGAGAGCAGCCACGCGGGGGACAATTAGGCAATATGGAACAAAGGCTTAAAAAATATGCATGCCTGTTTACGCATCAATTCCTCCTCTAAGAATGTGTCTTAAAGAAATGATTAGCCAACTGCACAATGATACACGTAAAAGGATGCTGACTGCAGTAGGTTTTTACAAATATGGTTGGACATAACCCGTGTCCAGCAAGAGAGGAGTGCCTGAAGAAATCATGGTAAATGCACTTAGAGAAATACTAAGGAACCACTACAATGATGCATATAATTGATCTGGAAACATTTACATTAAATACTTTCAGTGACTAAAGCAGGATACAAAACAATATGTAAAGTATGATTTTATTATATAAAAATAACCATTTTTCTTGGAAAAACCTGAGAGAGGCAACAAAAAATAACAGAAGTTTAGCAGTAATTACGTCTGGATAGGGGAGGGAAGATGAAAGTGTGATTTTCTTCCCATTTTTTTTTCTGTAACAAACTCGTATTATTTGTATCCTATATAATTAAAATTTTTATGGCTTTAATATAAAATTAAAATTTCATAGGTTCAAGGGCAGGTACGGAGGTGACCACTGGGGCTGGGTTTTCCCTGCTGTCCAGCTCCTGAGCTATGGTCCCTTCTTGTCTCCCAGTCTGAGGACCCAAACTACCTTTCTTATTAGTCTGGCAGAATATTTGTAGTGACCTAGAAATGGGAACATACATGCATCTGGTGGCTGGTGGCGAGAAAGAAGTGCTAATCATTCATTTTTATTTGTCAACTTTAACCGGTGTCCCTCGGATCAGATCCTTTACAAGGGAGTGGCTGCCAGGTGTGTGGCCAAGTCTTGTGCCTGGATATTTGGTTGAGAATCAAAAATGGGTGCTATCTCCCTCTGACCTGCTCCATGACCAGACTATTTCATCTCTCAGCGTGTCGGTGTTTCTCTCTACATGTATTGCTCTCTTTGACCTCTCCGGTTCAAGAATGCTGCGATTTTGTTCTGGTTCCTGAAGAGGTGGACCAGGAAAAGATGTTAAGCCTGGTGGGGGGTGGCAGTGTGTCTGTTACCTACAATAACAGTCTGGAGAAACGCTGTAAGTGGGGAGTGGTTTTTTGCATTAGCTGATTATAATTCCTCCTCTCCATACCCGGAATACCCTTAGGCTAGGGTACCACCATCAATACTCAGTTGGAAATCCTGGAAGAGCCTGGAATCAAAACTCTTCAGGGTAAAAATCGAGAAGGCATGGAGACCGAGGATGAGGGGTAAGGATCTGTCAGTAAATGACTGCTCTGTGGGAATAAGATAATGTCTGATCTCCTGCCTTATCTTGGCTCGTCCTTCCTTATGAGGCAGTTTTGAAATAGTAAATCAGGTTTAAAGATGTGGACTGTGACCCCGTTCTTCGAGGAAAGAACTGTGTCCTGCGAGAAAGACATGTACTAGCTGAGCGTCCTCCATCTCTTCTCCTTCCTTCCTCCTACAGGCATTTGTTGAACACCTACTATGTCCCAGGAACATTAAAAAAAAAAAGGCTCCTGGATTTAAGAAATAACAGTCTAGAGCATGTTTTTCAGACCTTAATGGGCAGACAGCCCCCCGGGAGCTCGTTGAATTTCAACCGTGACTCAGTAAGCTTGGGAGGTGATGGCGATGCTGCATTCCTAACAAGCTCCTAGGTGACACTGATGTGGCTGATCCCAGGACCACACTTTGAGAAGCACCAATCTAGAATCCACATTTGGAACATATGAGTCTAGAGTCATCCGGATCTAGAACTTGCAGATCTAGAGCAGTGGTTATGGAGGTGTGGTCCCAGGACCAGCAGCATTAGCAGGGCCTGAGAACTTGTTGGCAATGCAAATGCTAGGAGCTCACTCCAGACCTAGGGGTGGATCCTGGCGGTCGTGTTGTACCAAGTCCTTCGGGTGATTTTGATGCAGGTTAAAATTTGAGAACCACCTGTCTAGAGCTACACTGTTCCATATACTTGCCGGGCACTAGCCACATGTGACTATTATAATTAAATTAAAATTCAGGTCTTTAGTCACACTAGCCACACTTCAGGGGCTCAGAAGCCACAAGTGGCTAGTGACTACCATATGGGATACTGTACATATAGAACATTTCCATCATCCCAGGAAGTGCTATTGAACGGGGCTGGCAGCAAATACTTCAGCAAGTGGTTATAATACGGCTAAGAACTTCATGACAGAGGGGACACAAGGGCATCTCACCCACATGGGAGGGTTACAGGAAGGCTTTCCTGAGTGGCTGGAGTTTTGCAGAATGACTAGGAGACAGCTAGGTATTTGCAGGGGAGGGAGCTCAGGGTGGCCTGGTAGGGATGGGAAAACCAGAGCAGAGGGACTGCCCATCTGTCCTGCGTCTGGAGCTCTCGGAGGCAGAGAGGCAAGGCCAGAGGGAGAGCCAGGACCAGCGTTCAAAGGGCTTTTCTTTCGGGGAAGGATTTTGGCCTTAATTCTAAAGAAATGCGGACTCATGGAAGGGTTTTAAGAGTGAGAGGGGCATTATTCAATTTTTCAAATTGAGCTGAGATCCATGTACCATGACATCAGCCGTTCAGCTTGCACCACTCAGTGGCCTTGAGGACATTCACAGTGTCGTGTGACTGTGCCCTCTGCTGAGTCTCCAGGCATTTTCATCACCCCGGAAGAAAACCCCATATAGTCTATACACTTGCTCCCCCTTTCCCACTTCCCCGGCACATAGTTCAATTTTAAAAGACCCCTGTGATGTCAGCGGGGCTGAGAGCAGCAGAGGACAAGGCCGAGCCTCATTCTGCTGGGCTGCAGAGGAGAAATGAGAGGAGCAGGTGACAGAATTCCCAGGCACATCCCTGCATTCAAAGAAAGCCAGGGTTGGAAGAGACCTCAGCGATCTTTCCTCCACCCACCCTGTCGGCCGGTGAAGCAACGGAGGCCGAGTGGGGCAGGGGCCGACTGGTTGGCCATCACTGGCTCACTCCTCAGCCACATGACGGTCATCACTCATGCCTGCTCAGCCATCTGGAAAATCCTCTCTGGTTTCTTTGGACCCCTTGGTTGTTAAGGAGAATGACTTAGCCCTGTGACAGTCTGAGTCTTTCTAAAGCTGTGGGAGGCAGCACGGAGGTGCGGAAAGAGCTCATGGCTTCCGAGGCCCAGGTGGAGCTTGAATCTCAACTCAGTGTAGGAATCGGTGTTCAGCGGCCCCCTGCCCCTTTAAGCCCAGTGTCCTCCTCTGTGAGGTGGGCTGGTACCACCAAGCTGGACTCCTGGAAGAATCTATGGGGCTGTTGCTTGGGAGGCATTCAGTCTTGCATGTAGCAACCCCCCAAAAGGCTCCATGTCTTCATCCAAGCAGGACAAATGAGGGTACCCCACAAAGAGAAGAATTGGAAGGGGAGCAGAAAATGCCCTGTAAAAGACTTTTCTACTAAAGTACATGGGTGACTTAATGACATATGGGTGACTTTACAAGTGTGCTGGGCCTCTGTCTTGGGAAACTTTGCTCTGAAGCTGGATTTCAGTCACCTCGAGATTCAACATTTTTTGGGGGCAAGGCCTTGCACAGACTTGTGGCGTGATGTGGTGTCTGTGGGACATAGCACTCCTCGGTAGGGCAGGAGCCGAGTGCCATTTTCTTTTTTTCTCAGGAGAGCCTGAAGGTGAACTTTGCCTGGGGGCAAACACTTCCCCCTTCCTTATTCTCCAAACCAGTTTCCTGTCAACTATTCCACAGCCCTTCTTCGACCTCTCTGCCCAGAAATCGCTGGGCGTTCTGGGAAGTGAGGCAGAGCCCTGCATGGAAAGGGTGTGGTGAGGGGGCTCGGTCACGGCGCGGGAGCTGCGGGTCCCTCCGGACCATGTGTTCCTCCTCACCCAGGTTCCTCTTCGGTGGGATGCCTGCACGTCCTGCTGTAAGGGGCCCAGTCTTGAGAGCAGATGAAAGAGAAGAGACAGTCAATGTTTTCGCAACAGAGTAGGACAAACAGTACCCAGAGTCCTGCTTCTTTCTCCTTGCAGCCAGCCTGCTACGTCAGGCCACGCGCTGCCTTCCCCTGTTCCCAGGGCCCCCGGGCCCCCCTCCTTGTCTTCCCTTTCCTTTCCTGGCCAAGCCGCCTTGCTCAGCTGATGGCATGAGGCAGCGTCTCCTGGAGTCATCTTTTCACCCTGTGCCGGAGTGAGGACGCTTCATGGCTTGGCCTGCGCCCTACGGGGCTGAGGGGAAATGGGACTGTGGGCAAAGCAGGGCAGCCCTGCCTTCTCCCAAACCAAGTGGACACGAGGGGCATGCCCCACTGACGCTGAGCCCACGGCCCTTGCTCAGGCCGCCCTCTCTTCCACCCCGGACCTATTTCCTACCTGGGACAGAACCAACACCTTGTTTGTCCCCTAACCGACTGCTCCTCTGTCTGGAAAATCTTTTCTTGTTTTATTTGAAGAGCAGAACTGCTCCTTCCTCCCCCTTGGTGATGAGGAAACATTCTGTTGAATTTGGCATCCTCGGCTTCTAGAAGACCTTGGTGTTTGTAATTTGATGCTATCAGGTTGTTGCATAATCTTTCCCACTGGGAAGCAAGCTCTGTATCCTGGGCCTTCTGTCCAGTGTGGGGTAGGGGGTGGGGTGGAGAAAGGTCAAAGGTGGGGCCAGGTGAGGGAGCCAGGAACAAGGGATGTTGGCTGTTGGCCCTTGCTGAGGGCAGGGCCAGCTGGTGGGGCCCCCCGTGGAAGTGGAACTGTAACCACTTTCGGGCCATTGGCCACCCAGTTTAGAACCTCCCCATCCCCACACTCAGAGCCACCCCAGGGCAGCCAGAGTCCTCGGTCCTAACAGAGGCCTGGCTGCCCTGTGTTTCTAGAAAACTAGTAAACTGTGGGCATCCTTGGCAAGGTCCTGTATTTATATTTAGAAATGAAGCCTGCTTTTTTAGACGGTTATAGAAAGTATACTATTCAGAACAGGCATGTCCCACCTTGGTCACAAAAGCAAAATGCCTTTGTAGGCCAGGCAGGTGATATGAACAAACAGATGCTTATTTTTGTCAATCGTGGACAGTGTGAGGTGTTCAGCAAACTGGGGAGAGGGCTCTGTCTCATGATATTCAAAATCAGTTAAAAAAAAATACTATTCATGCCAAGCCAAACTGTCAGCGGACGGAATTCCGCATACCAGTTGTCGGGCTGCAGCCCCTGCTGTTATCTGTAGGTGATTTGGGTTTGTTACCTGCTTTTGCGTTTTGTTTTGCATTTGGCGGGCACTTCCACGGCAGGCACGATGCCAAAGGACCTGCTTAGAACTTTATATACATTATCTTATGTAATTTTTCTCACAACGCCATGAGGAAAGTATCAGCAGCTGAGACAGTCTCAGGGAGGGGAAGCATTCTGCCCAAGGCCCGCTGATGAGAAGGGGAGGTGCTGGGCTGGAGCTGAGGCCTCCTCCTTACCTTGCTAAGATCTCTCCAAGTCTGGTCCTCAGACAGTTGGCATCAGAATCATCTAGAATCAGAGTCCCACCTGAGACATATAAAATCAGAATCTCTGGGGTTGTCCTGGGGATTCAACTGTCCTGGGAAATTTGCAGACCTCTTTATTAGCTACATTGCTTTCTGACTCAGTGAAACACAGCAGTGACGTCCCTTCTGAGAAAGACTGCTGTACAATGTGCAGGCCGTGGTGGGGCTTCCTTGCCGGCCCTGTTTTGATGCATCGTGGAATGCCACTTCATTTCCGTAGCCAGGGAAGGAAAAGCAAGCAAATTCATGAATCATGGTTTTGTTTATATTTTGGTTGCTGAGGCTAAATATTTATGGCTTTAAGTAAGAGGTTCTGCCTTAATTAGAGTCATAACTAACCACAAGTGCATTGAGATGCATTCTCATGACCCTAAGACATGCACTTCTCAACAGAAAGTCCAATGCAACCAACACTTCTAATGTTCTGGTGCCACTGATCCAGGTATGAAGGTTTATCTAAGCTAACAAATAGCTTTTGAAATAAAAAAGTGCATAGACGTTTAATTTATGAGCTTATCTATTGTTCTTCCTGTAACTGATAGGTTCACATTTATGATTCTATGGCATCAAGGTATAAAGGTGAGGGCAATGTAAGACGAGGGCTTAAAAAGCAGAAAAGTTACACTTCATTTTGAAATGCATTGAGTCCACTTCCTGATCTTACCCCTTTGCCCTGGAATAGGCATTAAATCACCAGGAGACCTTTAGAAGTTATTGGCGTCCAGGCCCCATCCCTAATTAAACCAGTTTCTGGGAAAAGGACTTTGGCATGGGAAATTTGTAAAAGCTCCCCTTGTGATTCTACTAGGTATTCAGGGATGGGTGGGGGCCACTGTCTTAGAAGGTTAAATGGGTGAGGATGCTGGCTGTGTCGTTAGACCTGGATTCACATCCTGACTGTAGTATTTTCTAGTTGTGTGACTTTGGGTGAATTACTTAACCTCTCTGAACTTTGGTTTCTTCATCTAAAAAAAATGAGAATGATAAGTGCCTAGCCTGGAAGATTGTCCTAAGGATTAAATGAGATCATGCAGGGAAGCACTTAGCATTATGCTGAGAACTCAACTTGGTGCTTAGGAAGGGTTCAATAAATGTGAGATATTATTGCTACTATTATTATTATGTTTAACTCTAAATAACTTTTCATTTGTAGAAGCAAGGATCACTGAAGAGTATTGGGGGACCAGGGGCAGCTGTCCTGGGACTCAGGCTTCCCTGATGCAGATAAACCACCACAAACACTGTTAGATGTTTCTGACAGTCAGGCTGCAGCCCTGGGAACACTGTTGGATCTTTCCAAGTTTGTCTACCTCTGGCGGGGCCAATGAGATCCTGGGATTTGGAACCAGGTGGTGTCCATCCTGCAGAGGACACGTTTTTTTATAATTGCTTACCCACACTTTAGACTCTTTTAAGATAAATTCCTTTACTGGACAAGGTCTGTGGGCATGGCTGGAATATATAATTGTATCCTGTTAAAACCAGAACCACGGTGAAGCCGCCATGGAGGCGGATTGCCCTTCGTGTGGCCACACCCAGGGGCTTCTCTCAACCAACCTTTTCCTCACTTTCTCTTAATTCCTGAATCTTTGCATGTGGACTGTCCACTTGGTAGATGTATACACGTTTTGTAACTGGCTGAATTTCTCCTAATCCTTCCAGCTTTCAAGCCTCTGCTGAAATAAGGCAAATGTATCGAAATATTTTGTTCTGAAAAACGAACTAGGAAAAGACAATTGCCTGAGAAACAACATCACAGAAGGTTGTGGCAAACAAGCAGAAGCCCTAGTGGTAAAAAGACCAATTAGTAAATTTATTAAGTAGGGGCTAATGCCCCCTTCTAGAAACATCCTGGAGGGCAGAGACCAAATCCCTGGTGCCCACTGCCGGCTGTGGTGCAGGCAGTCAGCTCTTGCCTTCTAGTTGAATCATCTGAACTATTGGCTTATTTCTTGGAGTGGAAGCCTTCACCTTTCCATAGCATCTGGCCTCAAAGGCAAAGTAAGTCTGAATTTTGTGCACCCCACGTGGGCATGTAACTCAATAGGCTCCATAATTTCACCCACCCGTCCACACGAATGCACAAAGCTTCCAGGGGGATACCCCTCACGGAGGGGTCATCTGCAGAGCCCCGGCACGTGCAGTGTGGGTGCCCCTCTCCTGCTCTTTGGCCTTAAGCTGCAGCATAAGTCATGCATTCCAAAGCCATGTGGGAGTGTGTTTTATGCTTGCTGCTCTTCTGGATTCTCTGTTCCATGTGCGTGAATAATTGGGAGTGGGCTCTGTATGTATTTCTGGGAGATGTGGCTCTCGATGGGAAGAATGTATTTGAGAAATCCTGGGCCAGGCCAAGGAGCTTCCCATTCAGCCCACACAACTCCACTTGGTTTGGAGAGCCCCACACCCTTAAACATAAACAGTCCATAGGACGTGAGTTGTTTTGTGTTTTGTTTCTTGAACACTTGAGGGACTCCCAAGCTGGTTATGAGAAAATCCCAGGAATGCGGAGCATTTCCGGTGTGGCGTGCTGGGCCAGGGGCATCAAAGGCTCCGTTTGCTGCAGTGTGAGTGCACAGGACAGAAGCCTGCTCTTCCTGCGGCTTCCTTCCCATCGGCATTGCTTTCATATTCACGCCAGGCAACACGGAGAGGTTGCATGACTGCTGTATGTGTGAGCCACATACAGCGTTTGCTTGGAAGGGCTTTCTACACGCTAATTTTGTGGAATCCTTGGCTCAGCTAGAATAGGGGTGGGGGTGTGTGTGGGAGTGGTGGGGATAGTCATGGTTAATTCAGTGCAACATGGTTTCAGGATGTTTCCATGAAACATGACCTCATCTCTTCCAGCCTGCTGGTCATCATTACACTGGTGGTCACTTTTGACTTAGTGGTTACAGAAATACCTCCTTTAATTACCAAAGTGGAAATTCATAGATTGCACGTATATTGTTTTTACCTCTCCCCAAGAGGCAAGAGGTCGGAGCTATTACTAACGCTGTCTCCACAACGTCAGAACAACTCATTCATTCAAGTAGAAACAAAGCAAAGCAGAACAAAATACAGCAACAAAATCCTTACCAGATAAGTGCTTGGGCATTGGGCAAATCAAAAACAGCAAGGGACATTTTTGCCTTTATCTCTTTCCAAATAATGGTATTTTTTTCCCCCATCCTAAACAGTCATATTACGATTAGTAGGAAGACAAATTCATTGATTCAACAAATGTTTGTTAAGCACCTGCAATGTCTTGGGTGTGCAAGAAATGAAATTTCATGGTGTGGCGATCCACCGTAAGCAAGTTAGTTAGCGAGCTGGACAATGTAAAGTGTTAACAGTGTCGTGAAGAAAATCAAGTGGTGTGATTCAGTAGGGTGGGACAGAGGCAACTATTTGCATATGTTTGAATCCAGTAAAATACAAACACATCAGCCAGATGAATAAAAGGAGCTCGTTACTAAAGGAAGTCATACCTTTGCTGGAATTATCAGACACTCTTAGTTTCTCTGTTGTCCTGTTGGGACCACTCTCTGCTGTCCCAGAGAACCAACTTCCTCTCCTCCTCCCACAGGGGGAAGTCCAGCCAAGCAGACCACCTGGGAAGGAGGGCACCGGGTCCCAGCTGTCGCTTACTGGCCTGGCAGAGTCCCCATCAATGTCACCAGCACTGCCTTGTTGAGGTATGAGACCCAAACTACCTGAGGTGTTTGGGGTTTAGAGCAAGAAAGTCTTGGATGCTCGAATGGCTAGAAACTTTGTGGGAATGGGAAGAGACCTCATCCTTTGCAGGGTGTTCTCGGATACCCCTAAAACTCCAACTGCAGCAGCAGGGATCTGCCTGTAGTAATGCCATGTGCTAAAGAAGCAATGCGGTGGGACTCAAGCCACTCAAGCTATCCTCCAGGGACAGTCTGAGTGACGAGGGGACCGGGTGGGTTTCATGGCCTTGGGCGCAGAGTCGTGGCAGGGACTGCTGGGTGGGAAGCAGCAGGGAGGCCAGCAGGAGCCTCTCCCCTTTGGCCTGGGCCACGCTGACAGGAACGGATAGATCATTTGAGCCATAATTACCCCGGGGTGACTGTGTGAAGCCAGCATGTCACTGGCCATCCCATGGCCCTGGGAAAGGAAGCTAAATATCTGCTTGCTGTGGAGAGGCAGGAAGGGAGGCTGCAGGTAGTGAGAGAGTGCATCCTTCGGGAGAACATTCTTCCTACCTCTGTCAGTAAAGCCTCTCACATGAGGTGAGTCTCCTGTGTCGGGTGCGTCCTTTATTAGGATGACTGTGGCTGAAATAACATCAGATCCAGGCTGTGTCTTTGCCTCTGGTGTGTCATTCTGAAAGCAACACCATGCAGCTCTGTAGCCATGACTTTTAACGGGGACTTCCTCTCTGTGGTTCTGCCCGGTAGTAACTGGCAAGGGGACCCTCTGTAGAAGCGGGCACTTGCTCATGTGCTCAGAGGTTTTGGTCTGGTTAAAAACATTTGCTGGTTCCAAAGGGTTTTCACCATTAGCTGAATGGGTGATAGCCTAAAGACCTCAATGTAGCCTCGCAGAGGAAAGCAGGTGTCATGGGCTCGCTCAGCATCCCTAGACCCGGGCGGGAGCAGGGAGAGAGACTGAAGCTCAGGGGAAACCCCAGGACTTGGGTCAGCCCTGCACAGTCAGGAGGGGGCAGCAGGCCACCAGGGGGTGCCAGCAGGTGTGACCGCAGCAGCATGGGTGGGAGTCTGTGGTGTCGGGCTGGCTGGAAAGAGGGCCAGGAGGGCTGCTTTTTATGGGGCTGACTTGGTGACGTCAGACCAAGTGTCCCAGGCTTGGCTGCATACGCAAAAGCAACTCAGCCACCTCTCAAATGACACCACCCAAAACCCAGCCTGTGCTTCTCCCTTGAGAATGGCATTTGCACCTACATTCAACCATGGCGCCGTGATAGAATCGCATCATCTCATTGATAATTCAGGGCCTCAGGTGACAGCTGCTTAGGAGACAGTTGGTGACCCAAGGAAGTGAGTGTTGGCACAAGGTAGCCTCTGCCTGCGGCCCCTGGCACTTTACCAGGATGGGATACTGATAGACCGTATCAGCCCCTCACAGGATATGTTTTGATAGGACAGATTGGCTCCTAGAATTCCCCATCTTGCTGTTTCCCCATGTGAATCTATGTAAAGCAAATGTGGCTGGAGCATCTTCACTGCCAGACAGGCCACCATGTGTCTGTTGGCCTTTCTATGACTCCCTCAGGGGCAGCTCTAAGGAGAATGGGTCTTAAGATAAATTTTCAAGAAACTCATCTAATACTTCATGTTCTTGGGAGCCCAGCCAGGCACTCCCACCCAAATTGCTTATCGCCTGTTCTCATAGTTTATTCCTTAGAGGGAGATAGATCTCCATCCAGATCAGAGAGAACGCCCTTAAAGCCCTCAAAGCTAGAGCCCCTTAAACCTAAATTCTGGTGGCCCTGAGGAATTATGGGATAGAAGTACATGAATACAGGAAAGTAAAGGGTGTGTCGGTCGCCGCCGGGGAGATGGGGTCCACACTAATCTCATTGGCTGCCTTTCAGAGATAAGCAACATGAAATTCCAGGGGGCATCCAGGTGTTGGACTAAGATCTAAGACAGTCTTACACGTGCCTGGAGTCCAAAGCCCTGAAGGGGAGGGGAATTCATTTATTCAGCCAGTATTTATTGTTGTGTCTGATTATGGCTCCAGCATTGCTCTAGGGACTGGGGATGTAATAAGGAGCAACTGAGACGGACAGCTCGCGATGGTTAGGAGAGCAAGGCTTTGGTAGCGTGCAAAGGGCCTGGTGGCTTGAACCTAAAGCTCTAAAGCAGGGTATGTCAGCCTCAGCATTGTGGACGTTTTGGGCCCATCAGCCCCTGTTGGGGGGGGCTGTCCCGTGTCGTATGGTGTTGAGCTGCATTTCTGGCCACTACCCACTAGATGCCAGCAGCTCCCCCTCCCAACTGTGACAAGCACTGTGTCTCCAGGCAGCACCATATGTCCCCTGCGAGGATGTCCCCATGCTGGTGGAGAACCACTGCTTTAGTGTGATTTCTCTTAGCCACATACAAAAAGCTGAAGGGTCTGCTCTGCCTTTGAGCGGGGAGACCCCCATCTCTGTTCAGGACAGAGAACCTCTCTTTTGGAGGTTGCTGGGGCAAGTACACGGGAACCAGGTGTTTTGAAGGACTTGAAACAATCTCATTTGAAAAACAGCTGTTCTAGAAGTGCTTTGCGGCCACAGGAGTGGATAATCCCCTGGGTACCTCGGCACCCTCTTCACATATCTGAATGGCAGTCAGTGGTGTGGAAGGGGGGTTCGGCTGCTTCGGACTGTCTTGGGCACAGAGCCAAGTCCTGGGAGGTGGAGCCGTAGGAGACGCTGTTCGTGTCTGTGTTCTGTGGTTTAGGCGTCACCTCTGGGCAAGGCCTAGCTAGCCATGCGTCCTCTCCAGGATATTCCCCTCTCTGCCGTATCTGGCAGTGGGTGAGCCAGGGGAGTGGTCTCAAGCCCACCCCTAGCCAAGCCCTTGCTCTGTGACCACGTGCTTTACTGCTGGGCGTGACCCTGTGGGACCCCTGTGCTCCCTGAGAACAGTGCCGCTGGGCCCTGCTGGCCTCGAGAGGGACCTGAGGCAGGGTCTGGGGAAGCTGCGGCCTCGCAAACCTCTGCAATAGGGCTTCAGCCAGGAAGGGGTGGGTACCTAGCTTTTCCCAGGGTTCACAGAGGGAATTACAACGCAGGAAGGAACTTAAACTGAGCACTAAAAAGAGCCTCTCTGCACGTCCTGGGGATGGGCCCCCCCTCCCGTGGTCTGCGGGCAGCAGTTCTGCTTTCCCTTCCTTCACCTCGGGTGGCAAAACTCTCCCACTCTGTCGGCGCCCACGGACCTCCCAGTGCTTCCCAGGGCAGCTTCTCACTTCCCATCTTCGGAGCACATCCTCCCTCCCCAGATACAGTGTCCCCAGCTTCTAGGAACCACTTTCCTTCCCACCCCAGGACGGCGCAGCCGGGCACCTCAATGCCCACACGCGTCCTGAGGTCCCTGCTGTTCTGCTCGGCGTGAGCCCCTTGCACCTCCCTGTCCTCCCGCCACCACCTGGTCCGCACGCCCAGGGTCCTTTGGCAACTCCTTGGATAACAACACAAATACACACATTTCCTCTGTACAGCCTTTAGCACCTTGGGCTGGCTGAAACCATACCAAGGAAAAGAAAATATTTTCACACAGTTAACCGAACCTGCAACTGTGTCCCCTTGCCTACTCTGATGACAGCTTTTTATATCATTTTATGCAGGGAAGCCTCAGCCTTTTCTTCCACCAGTGGGCTCCTGGCTGCCCTTCCCATAATCAGAAGACCTAGTGAAGTGGGGTTTCCTTCCTCCAGAAGTCAAGGCTGACTTGTCCATCGGGCTAGGGAGGCACAGTGCCAGGCCCCACGAGACTTTTAGGGGCATATGAAAATTTAATTTTCTTCTAAAACCAGAAGGAAAAAAAAACCTTTTAGGTTGAAGGAAATGGTTTAATGTATACTGCTTATACATTCATCTTTATGTCAACGCAGTTGTGAAATACAGTTTCTGGTATCTTGTGTGAAAATCGAGCGAGCCAGGCCCCACGACAGTCAGCATGCGGCCCTGCCAAAAGCCTCCCTCCAGGTGTCATCACGAACCACAGAAGCCTGCACGTGGAGGGCTTGGGGGTTTTGGTCTCTTTTCCAAGGTTTCGAAGACTCCCAGGACCAATTCTGTAGGTGGGGTTTGAGGTTTGGAGCAGCTGGGGTCCCTCTGAGGACTGATGCTTTCTCCAGGCTCCCAGCTCGGCCGGGGGCCCGGCCCTGGGGTGGCCCTGGGGTTCATGTGTGGAGGAGTGTCTCGCCCCTCCAGGGCTGATGCTGGGGCCTTGGCTTCCTCCGTTCCGTAAGGAAGGACTTTTCGGCAGCCTGGGCTTGGCAATCAGTACCGGACTGGCCAGTCACTGGAGGTGTTGCTGCTCTTCTCACGGGCCAGAGGTTTTCTTTGTGCTGTAAGTGGACTAGGCCCCTCTGAGGTTCTTGCCAAATTTTGAGACACCAGGGTTCCGTGAACATTCAAATGACTTCTGTACATGTATATACATAGGATGCTAAGCTTCATGGCAGAGGGGGGAAGAACTAAGATGGAAAAAGAAAGTATACCACACATTCCAAACTCAAGGCGGATCCCGTTTTGCTTGCTCACTGCTCTGGCCCATCTGCGGAGCAGGTCTCTCCTCGGGGCGCAGTGTAGAAAAGGCTCCCGCAAACCAGCAGCCACGCCCGCCATGGCCTTGCCCACCACACTGCAGTCTGGGCTGCCTGAGCTGCAGCAGAAGCCTTGGACTCTGGAAGGTGTCCGGACTGTGCTGGGCTCTGCAAGTGCTTGCTTCACACTCCTCGGCTTTGCACCAGTGCGGGATGCCAGCTCCTGGAGGGCGTATCTCAAGAGATAAGCCACCAGCTACCCAGACTATGAAAGCTAAAGGCAAACCAGAAACGCTCTGTACTGTAGTCAAAGGAGAGGTCCCACCAGGGGTTGTCGGCACAGCCGTGCGGTGGGTCCCTCTTGCAGCCCCTCTCGGAGGGTGGACACTCCCCTCTGCAAACCTCAGGGTGGGGAAGTGGGAGATGTGGCCCCAGAGGCCTTCTTGCGCCTGAAATTCCTTGCTGTGCCTGGCCCCAGGAGAACCGGGGCTTCTTTCCCAGGAAAGCAAGCCCCACGTTGGCCCTCCACTTCTCTCTCCATCAAGTCCCATGGGCTCCCTGTTGGCTTGGCCCTCAGATGAACAGCTGTTGAGAGGGCAGCCCATCTGTTCATGTGGAAAAGTTTTTTATGACATGAGCACAGCAGGCTGGAGGGAGATGTGCCCTATAGTAGAATAAAATTGTACCACACGATTAAAAAAAATACCGTAACAAAATCCAGCAAAATGTTAACAGTGGCTGCCTTTGGGAGACAGACTGTTTATGTGTTGTTCTCTCTTATATTTCTGGATGTTCTGGTCTTGGTCTACCCTAAGCATTTACTATTTTGTAATGGGAAAAAAGAGCTAAAATCAAGGGGGAGGAATGTTTCCCGTATGATGGCGTTCTAAACAAAGTGTAAGCATTTGTGACACAGAGACTCAGGGAAAGAAAATGAGGTGGATGTTCTTTTGCAAACACCTGTCACATACCGTTTCCTCTCAGGGAATGGCTGAGGCCTACTTGGTGACAGGTAGAACTCCTTAGTACGTACATAGGCTTGTAGGGGTGCCCTGCATACATCCAATGAGCACTTTCCCAGGGCCAGCCTTTCTTATACATTCCCTGCTTCTCTGTCTCAAACACACAACCACCCTGTAAGGTGGGCACCATTGTTATCATGCCCATTTTAAAGAATTGGAAAGTGAGGCATGTGGAGCTACATAGGTGTGGCACTGGGATTTGAGTCCAGGTAAAACCTAGGCCATCACATGGGCGCACAAATCCAGGTGGAACTTGAAGGAAGGACAGGCAGGAAGTGGAGGAGGAGGGCCATTCAGGAGGCTGTCAGCGCTGCTCCGGGCTGGTTCGGGGCGGGCAGGGCGGAGGGCGGGTCTTGAGCACAGCATGGCCATGGGGAGAGTCTGGGACTCACTGTCTTGCTCTTTCTGCAGTGTGCTGGACATCTTCCCCACAGTGGTCGCCCTGGCTGGGGCCAGCCTGCCCCGAGGCCGGCACTTTGACGGTATGGATGCCTCTGAAGTGCTCTTTGGCTGGTCTCAGACTGGGCACAGGGTAAGTGGAGGAGGGGTGTGACCCCCAGGCTCTGCGGGAGCTTGTCCTGCTGCCTGTCATCCAGGGCTGCCTTTGGGCAAACAGAACCATCCTCAGTGAGTGGCTGCTCTAGACTCAGTGTAAGAAACCCCATGGGGTGACCCCTTTGAGATGAACCTTTCTTTCTACTCCCCTCACTCCTTCCTCCATCATCAAGCCAGTTTGTCAGTCCACATTTATATTTAACAATTTGGCTTAGGGTGGGTGTTCATGGGTGCTTTTTGCCTCTAGTGTGTGATTTTTTTTCCCAACTACCTGATTTCTGACACAGAAGTATCCAGCACAATTTTGTTGGATGAGATGGCTGATTAATGCCTGTGACTTCTGTATTGTCGGGCTTCCCCATTAGAATAGAAGCTTCCTGAGGGCAAGGATCCCACTACAGAACCCTCAGGGCGCCTAATATAGTGCCTGGCACCCAGCCAGCATGCAGTAAGTGCAAATTGGATGAATGAATGAACAAATGAATGAATGGAACTCCTCTTGGATGGCAGGGCCAGCAAGGCCTTCGTGCCCGCCATTTCCCTGGCTCCTGGAGGGCCTGGCGCACAGCTCTGCAGCCCCAACACTGCCTGTGGGCTTCTGCTTCCCAGCATCCCAGCATCCCCTCTTCATGTGCTCTGACCTCTCAGTGGCAGCAACAGCGATGGCCTTTTCTTGTCATTTCCGTGTGTTTTCCTTTTGCCAAAAGGGAAAGGAAGAGGAAGTGGGCGGAGGGAACCCTGAGCCCTCTTTGTAAGGCCCGGTGAGGACACAGCTTCTCAGTTAGGGACCCACACATCAAAGGGTCTATTTATGTCTTTACCGAGGGTCACATGGAAGCGACTCAGATGATGGTCGGATGCACTGTGACGGCTGCGGGAGCTGCCATTCCCCTCAGCTGGCCCCAGTGAGCCAGCACCAGGGCCTGTGTGGGCCATCAGCCCTTCTGGGAACATTCCTGCAGGTTCTGGGGGCAGTCAGACAATGCCTGCAATGTCCTCCGAAGAAGTCTTGCTTCTCCTTGGGATATCTGAGCTTCTAGAGCCTTCCAGGCTGAGCCCTACTCCCAAGCAGCAGCGAAGCAGGAAGATGGTTTCCGCCTTTAGCCTGGAAATTTGCAGTATGTGACCCTGGGGGCCTATGGAAGACGTCAGTGGAGAGGTGCCCCTGCGTGTTTATTACCATGGCTACTAATAGAATAATTGGGGTCACCAGGAAGTGCTTCAAGGACTGTGGTCTCCTTGACATGTCAGCTTGCCCGGGGAAGCCAGCTCCTTCACGCACTAACATCCACATCCGTTCTCAGATGGGGAGGGCTTGTCTCTCTCTTGTTGCAGCTCACAGAGGAGAGAGTTCCTGGTCTCGTGTCCAATGGGGTTGGGCACAGGGGCCAGGTGGGGGGACCAGAAACAAGCCACAGAACCGTTTGGGGTTTTAGTGGGGACATTTGATGTGTGGTAATGCAGCTGGAGTGGGGCTGATTTCCTCCCTAACCGCACCCCTTGCGTAAAAGCACTTGCTGGCAGGTACCTGGGGGCCACGCCCAGCCTCCCAGAGCACTTGATTCCTGCAATGTCAGTGAAGATGCTTGAGATAAAATATTTTGCAGTTTGAGGGCAGTATAGGTAGTTATTGGCCCTGAATTTGACCTTGATCTTTTCTAGAAGATCACTACAAAAACTAGAGTAAAACTGTCTCGAGTTTGCTGAAGGGAGGCCAGGAGGTAAAAATATGGGTGACTGTATAGATATACACACATGCATTTTTTAATAAACATGATTTAATTGGTGTTCACAATTAGATATGTCCTGGGCTTACAAGGATTCTAATACGGGTTGGTTTAGAAAACCATTCCAGTCTCAAAAGCTCACAGTGACTCCTACTTGGTCATTGTAAAACAATATGCAAATACGTCTCAGCAAGTGGGTTCTTCCCTATTTTGAAGATGTAGTGACTGAACCTTGACTTGTGGAAGCAACCTGGAGCCACATAGCCTCTGGCAACCTCCCTGGGCTCCATGTTGAGAGGTTTAAAGGCAAATAATGGGCTCTCCATTTTCCCACCGAGTGGTCTTCTCACTGCCCATCTCCTTGATAGCTGGGGGCATCAAGTCCATGAAGTTCAAAACCAACAGCTGTGCTGGGCCTTCTGCTTCCAATCTTGACAGGTTGGCACCTGCCCTGAGGGCACCGCAAGGCGGAAGTCGGGAGCTGGGAAGGGGAGGGTGCACAGCCCGGCCTCGGAGTCCCACTGTATGTTTGCCTGACTCCCAGGTGTCAGCTGGAGTGGTGAGGTCCCCACCAGTCAGGTCACTTCTCAGCCCCAGGTTGCCTTGACCCCATCCAAAAATTGTCAACAAAGGGAAGGCTTCTTTAATGGCTCCGCACTTGTCCGTCCAGAACCAGTCTGGGGCTGCTGGGGGCCATAAATGCTTGGCACACCCCTGGAGGCCATACGCTGAGGAAGCGGAAGCTGGGTTTTAGTCCTGTCACTTCTCTTAGGGAGGCCCCTCGTGGCAAAAGAGGCCACCTGGAGCGGCTGGCAAACAGCCTACCCCTTTGAGGAACTCCAGCGGTGTACCCGCCATGGAGGGGCTTTGAAAGGCTGCCTTCTTGAGGTTGCTACAGAGGCTCCAGCCCCCAGAGCCCGAGGTAAGGAGGTGCTAGCCGGCTTAAAAAATAAAATAAAACCAAGCAAACAGGTGAGAAAGGCAATCAAAAAGGCACAACATGTTTGCTGAAGATAAAGTTATCTTTGAAATTTGGACCTGGTGTCCTCTGAAGAGGAAATGTCTTCAGTTGTGATTCATGTGTAAATTTGCCAACCTCCTTCCTCTGTCGATATAAACAAGAATGCCATAATCAGTCTGCTTAAAGGAAGGAAAAAGGGCATATATGAGTTCCCCCAAATCCATCCACCTTTCTGAGAGAACCATCCTGAAGCTTTGCCTCATCTCGGATTTTGGAAGTTGCCTCTGACAATACCACGTGAATGTCCTGAACGAGGCAGCCCACCCTTAACAGTGTTTCAGTTCCTGATTCTTAAATACCAATGATTTGAACCAGCGGACCTTGACTCCCATCTTCTGGATGTCAGAGTGCACCAGAGATCTGTCGACAATAGTGTTTCCAAGTCTCCCACTTCCTGCCTTCCCCAGAAGGAAACAAAACAGCCTCCTGCGGCGAGAGCTTGGCTTCCTGCGGGGCTGGAAGAAGTGAGGGTTTTTGAGTTAGGACTTCTTTTCCTGTTTGGAAGAAGCCTGCTGTCATCACGCTGGCTGGGGAACTTGTAGGACTGTCACGAGAGCACAGAGCACGGAAGCAGCAGGTGTGGGAGGAGCCCCGCCCTGGGCGGCATCCTCTCAGAGCCGGGAAACTTGGGGGGACAGCTGTTCACTGCTCCAACAGATGTTTCTCATTTCTTTTTTTTTTCTAGCCCCATGGAAATTTTGAATCACGTAAGCGCCTTCCAGTGATATATATCGGTCATGATTCATACCAGCGCAGTCTCACGCTTCCACCCAAAACCACCCACCTACCAAGGACATTGGTCACTTCTTTCCTACCAAATCCTGCCCTTGGGGGTCCTGCATTAGGTGTTTCCGTTCTGTAGGGTCATTCTTTCCTCTGTGACCTGATAAGGAAGGATTTTCTCAGCCTGAGAGGAGTAGGACTGAGTTAGGTGAGGATCTCTGTGCTCAGAGGTCAGGCTGCGTCCTCCACTTCTGGAGAAACTGTACTGAGCTGTCCTCAATATGCCATCTTATACTTGCTTGAGTGAGAGTTAGAAAATCGACTGGGTGCTGGAGAAGCCATTTTTCAAAGCCATCTGAGGCTCACCTGTATCAGAATCCCTGGGAATGTTTGTAAAACATACAGATTCCCAGGCCTCTTTTCCCCAGGTGTCGGGCGCAGGAAGGGCCCTGGCCTCCCAGGCCTGTGACCTGAGCCCGACCCTGTGCTTTGTTTGAAGAGCGTGTGCTGTAGCCGTCTTGAAATTACTTCCGGAAAGCATTTCTCTCATTCTCATTTTGCGCTGGACTCTGCAAATTATCTAGCTGGTACTGGGCCTAGGAATCTGACTGGAGCTGTAACCCATTCCCGTTATTTAACCAGCAGAATAGCTATTCCTGGAGGCTCTGGGGAGTTGGCCAGTTTCTGTCCTTGTTTGGGGTCTGAATAGGGATGGAGGGCAGGGACAGTGGGGGTGGTGGGGAGGAGGACTAGACAAAGAAAGTGATGCTTTATAAGGAGCATCGAGTGTGGTCTTCTCATTAGTAAGCCTGCCACCCTTTCTCAGGTACTGTTTCACCCGAATAGCGGGGCAGCCGGAGAGTATGGAGCCCTTCAGACAGTCCGCCTGCAGCGTCACAAGGCCTTCTACATCACCGGTGAGTCAGGGAGGTGCCTCCTGCATGTACACCTGGCCTCTGCTCCTCCTGGGCTCTCACTCAACCCTCCAAGACTGAGTGTGGGTTGCCCTCCTTCAGGGAGCTCTCAGCACCTCTAACGGTGCTACCCCAAAACCTGGGCCTGCCAGAAGGGTCCAGCCCAGGCCCTCTGCACCCACAAATAATGCAAACGAGGCCTTCTCCTGTTCACTCGATTCCCAGCCAGCTCAACCCTAGCTCAGCACCTTTCATTTCATTGTTTAAATGCTAGTTTGGCTGAACATGAAATGGAAGCTTAGAAGTATTTTAAAGTGTAATTTACTTGACAACAGACTTGTTTCAGAAAATAGACTTGAGAGGTCTGTTTAGCACGCCGACGAAGTCTTTACTCTTCTTGGTTCACTCGGTGACCGATGTACATGTGTATTTTAGAAATATGATACTGGAGCAGGATGGTTCTCGAAATCTTCCAATGGCTTTTTGCTGCCAGTTGAATTCAGACGCCCTCTGGCACAGGCCCCTCTGCTTTTCTAGCCTTGCTTCTCCAAGAACCACGGCTCTCTTCCTTAGCCTTCGTATATTAAAATCCCTCCTAGTTTTTAAGGCCTTGAATCAAATTCCACCTCCATCATAAAACTCCCTCTCATTCTCTCGGCTGGGTGGGATTTGAACTCTGATATTTCTCACACTTTGCCATGACGCCAGTCATAGAGGTTCATGTTTATTTCCTCTACTGGTTTTGAGTTCTCTACATGTAAGAGTTCTGTAAGCTCTTTGATCTTTGTTCCCCTGAAGTGCCTAGAACAATATTGTCCACCTAGCAGGAACTCTAACCTTCTTCTTTTAATGAATGAAATAACAAAAAAGAAAAAGAAAAAAAGGAAAACAAAGCAAAATCTGGGACCTGACGCGGATTCCAATTTGATTGGGTTATTTTCTGTTTGAGCTCTCCAAAGAATAATAAAGAACAAAAATTATTTTTCCCTGAGTGTACATAAGTGATTCTGAAGAAAATGTGGCATAAGAACAAAACAAGTTCTTTGAGTTCACAACTTGAGGGATATTCAATATGCCAGAAGAATCTTTGGTTCTCCAAAACCTAAAATGCAAAGCAGTCATATTTGTTCTGCTTTCAGATGGAGTTTCTCGAGTACGGTCCTTACATGACATGGTGGAAGGGGTATGGTTTCTCCAGGCTGAGTTAATTTGAGAATTCACAACCCTGCCAGAAAGCCCTTGGCACCACCACAATATTGGAATCATACATATTACCGTGAACTAATAGGACCATTTCAAATCATCACAGGCAGACAGGAATTATGATTAAGCAGAGAGGTCTGCCCTGCTGGGAGTTACCAAACTCCCAGGAGAGGTAAGATGAGGAGGGCCGAGCTCTCAACAGAGAGGGTGAAAACTCTGAATAGGATGAAAGACAGATATGCTCTGATTCCTCCCGACCCTTTGGAAATCTGCATCCTCCTGATTTAAAACTGCTTTTGGATACGCTAGATGATGTGTCCTTCTGTGCTAAGGATGTGATTTTATGGTTGTGATAGGTGTGGTCTTAAAAGGCAACTGGTCTGTTTTCGTGTGTGGCCTAGGATTAAGGTATCTTACTGTTTTTCTGTTTCTTTTTTTTTTAAGTGACTAAGGCAAACTTTACATACAGTGAAAGACACAGATCTAAACTGTACAATTTGATGAGTTTTTATGAATGTATATATCTGCATAAGTACTCTCTTACGGCTGTGAATTACACTGATTGATTTTCAAATGTTAAGCCAACTTCATATTCCTGGATAAATCCTACTTAGTTGTGATGTATTATTCTTTCTATATATTGCTGGATTTAATTTGCTAAGGTTTTGTCTGTAAATTTCCTTCTCGTAATGTCTGTTTCAAGGTTTGGCATCAGAGTTTTGCTGACCTTGTAATATAAGCTGGGAAGTGTTCCCTTCTCCTCTGTTTTCTGGAAGGGCCTGTGTAAGATTGATATTACTTCTTTCATGTTTGATTGAATTCACTTGGGAAATTATTTGGGCCTGGAGCTTTCTTGATGGGAAAGTTCTTGGTTATAAATTTAATTTAATAGGTATAACACTATTCAGACTTTTTATTTCTCCTTGTATCAGCATTGGTAAGTTGTTTTTTAAAAATAATTTGTTCATTTCATCTGATCAGTCAGATTTATTGGCACAAAATTATCTATAACATTCCCTCTTTATCCTTTTAATTAACCTTTTTAACAAACCAACTTTTGGCTTTGCTAATTTCCACATTGTTTTCTATGTCATGATTTTTGCTTTGATTTCTATTATTTATTTCTTTACTTATTTTCAACTTAATTTCCTCTCTTTATTCTAGTTTCCTAAAGTGGACATTCAGATAATTAATTTAACTTTTCTTATATTCAAATAGAAGCATTTATAGCTACAACTTCCGCTTTAAGCACTGCTTTATTTGCACCTTACAAATTGTTTTCATTATCATTAATTGAAAATGTTTTCTAATTTCCCTTCTAATTTCTTCTTTGACCCATAGGGAATTTAGACTGTAGCTAAATAGCTATCTTATCTTTATAATTTCTAATTTAGCTTTATTATGGTCAGAAAATAAGCTCTGGAAGTTTTCAATCTTTTGAAATTTCCTGAGACTTTTTGTATGGTTTTGCATATGGACTATCTTGGTGAACGTACCATGTGGAATGAAACAGATGTGTATTCTGCAGTTCTGTGTTCAATGTTCCATAAATGTCAGTTAGACGGAGGTGGTTGATAGTTTTTAAATCATCTATATTCTTCCTTTTTGTCTAGTTCTATCAATTATTGTGGGAAGGGTATTCAAAATCTCCATTTAGGATGAGATTGTCTATACTTCCCTTTAGTTTTGTCTTCCTTAAAATTGACTCTTTATCTTTATGAAATGTCCCATGTTATGTTGAAGTTTATTTTGTCTGATATTAACATAGCCACTTCAGTTTCTTATGCTTACCATTTCTGTCCTTTTATTTTCAACTCAACCATTCTTATACTTAAAATGAATCTCTTATAGGCAGCATAGAGTCTTGCTTTTTCATCCAGTTTGATAGCCTCTGCTTTTTAAATGCTTTTTGTCCATTTGCTTTTCTACATATAAGACCATTTGATCTACCAATAGAAGTGCTTTTCCTTTGCCATCTGGATGCCCTGTATGTCTTGTTCTTGCCTAATTTCTCTGGCTAGAACCTCCAGTACCATGTTGAATAGAGGCGATGGGAGTGGAGTCCTTATCTTGTTCCTGATCTCAGTGGGAAAGCTTTCAGTCTTTTACCACTAAGTAAGATGTTAGCTGTGGGTTTTCCATACTTTTCATTAGTTTAAGGAAGTTCCTTTCTGTTCCTGGTTTGCTGAGGGTTTTTTTCATGAATGAGTGTTGGATTTTGTCATATGTTTTGTCTACATCTACTGAGATGGTCATTGTTTTAGTCCTTTATTGTTTTACACTTGTATCCCTGGGGTGAATCCCACTTGGTCATGGTGTATAATCCTTTTTATGTGCTGCTGAGTTCAGTTTTCTAGTGTTTGTTGAGGTTTTATTGCATTTATAGTTATAGGTATATTGGTCTGTAGTTTTCGTTTATTGTGATGACTTTAGTTTTAATATCAGGGTAGTACTGGCTCAGAATGAATTAGGAAGTGTTCCCTCCTCTTTGGAAAAGTTTGAGGATTGGTGTTAGTTTTTGGTAGAACTCACCAGGAAGCCATACGGTCCTGGGTTTTTCATGGAAGTTTTTTGATTATTAACTCAATCTCTTTGTTATAGAACTATTCAGATTTTCTAATTCTTCTGAGTCAGTTTAGGTAGTTTGTGTGTTTCTAAGAATTTGTCCTTTCCATCTAGGTTTCCTAACTTGTTGGCATATACTCATTCATTGTATTCCCTTATAACCCTTTTTATTCCTGTAAGGATGACCGGAATGACACCTGCTTGGTGTTCTCTAAACTTCATCTGTGGTTTGGTGTCTGACATAATTTGGGGAAAACCTCAGCCATTTCATGTATTTCTTCTGTTCCTTCCTCTCTTTCTTCTCCTTCTGATATTCCCATTATGCATTTGTTACAACATAGTTATTGCATAGTTCTTGGATATTCTGTTTTTTTTTTCCTCTTTTTTTCTCTTTGCTTTTCAATTTTGGGGGCATTTTTTGAGATCCTCAAGCTCAGAGGTTCTTTCCTCAGCCATGTAGTCAACTGACAAGCCCATCAAAGGCATTCTTATTTTTGTTTCTGTTACAGGGTTTTTGATCACTAACTAGCACTTTAAAAAATTCTTACTAGAACTTCCACTTAAGAAGTGTCTGTCCTCCCACCCCACCCTCCCATGGAGCTTTTAACCCTTAGATACGTCCACACCGAGCTTCCAGCAATTTGTCAATCACAGTTCAGGTTTCCCTACCAGGGCACTGGTTTCCAGAGCTGTCTGCTTCTGGGTTTCTGTTCTAGAACATTGTGACTCTCTGTATTCACCTGCCTCTGCAGTTTGAGGGGATAGTGGTTTACCCTGTGACCTCAGTTTTCTGATAGATTTAAGAACAGTCACTGATTTTTCAGTTTGTTCGGCTTTGGTTAGGGTAGAGCGATGACTTCCAAGCTCCTTCCAGACCAGAAACTGCAAGTGTCCTATTTAATTTTTAAGAACTGGACACTGGGAATGTGCATTGTAGAGATTCTGACTTCTATTATTTGAAGAGTTGATTTTTGTTCTCACGGGCAGCTAATTACTACCTAATCCCCTAAAACTTGTGGAGCCTTTCTTTTTTACTTCGTTAGAACTGGCTTTCAGATTTTATGCTTAATCTTAGGCAAATGTTTTCATCCTGGGATATGATCTTTACTCCTAGCATGAATCTTTTGGGACTTCAATGGAAAATAGGAAGTGTTTATCAAGCCTTTGTAACTTAATAGAATTCACACTCTGAACTCTATCTTCCCTGTAGTGGGTAACACAGAAATGCCTGCCAAGCTATTCAGACATTCAGCTATTGCTAGAATCTGTCTCCCTTCAGCATGCACACAGTTCAGGGGTCAGCTGAGGACCTGAAAGGAGCTGAAATTCACATATTTTGAGGCTTCCTCTCTCCAGCTCCCTCCTTCCCAGGATTTCACCTATCCGTTTTCTTCTCTTGTGGCAGCGATGAACCCTGTCCCCTGGCACCTCAAGCCAGAGAGACCACAGCCTTCTCCTTGGGCTCTCAGTGCTCTGTGCTGCAGATTCCAGGGGTGGGGTGGGGACAATCTCCTGGAGAAAAAAATCTTGAAAGCACAGACCCAACCCAGTGTGGCCTCCTTCATTAAACAATCAACGTCTTTTCAGTTTCTGCTTGCTTTGGTAATTTTCTAGTGCTGTCAATTTTGTGTGTGTATGTATTTTTAAGTATGTTGCGTTAGAATTTAGAATTGTTACCACTGGAGACGTAGTTCTTTGCAAGCTACTCCTCTCTTCCCTTCAGTGGAAGTCTGTAATTTTTGTAATGGGAGTTGATTCCAACCTTTGCTTGACTGATTGCCAGACCTCACACCACCAACCTTTATTGGTAACAAAGAAGAGCCAAAGTAGACTCCAAACTCTCGGCAAAGGCAGTAACTCTTAGTTCTGCTGAATAACAGTCACAGGAGGAAAACCTAAAGGCTCTGTGAGATACCCATTCTTCTTACTCAGTACTTCAAATTTTATTTCTGTCCAGACTGGACACTGCATCCTCAGGTAGCATGGCTTTGGCCCCTGTAGGTTTGTTTTTACTGAATTGCACCTTGGCATTATGTTCTCTCAGCAAAGGGGGTGAAGTCAAGAGCCGAACCATCCTCATCTCTCAACGGTGGTTTTCCCAAGAATGTTGTTGAACATTCAATCATACAGGGTCCCCTGTAGGAGGAGCCACTGGAAACATTTCTCACACCTCAGTGCCAAAGAAAGCTCTGCTTCCTGGGAGCAATTACTAAGTTTCTATCATTAATGGTTGGCTGCTAAGAAGCTCAGAGGCAAAGCAGGTGTTTAGGAATTCCTGTATTTTCAAGGGTTATCCTTTGCCTTAATTCTTTTTGCTTATGGAATATTCATTTCTGTCAGATAGTTCAGCTACTTTTTGCACAGAAAAGGCAGAAACAGAAGTTATCTGCATCCCGAACAGCCGGCGATGCTGCTCTCACTGTGCATGTCTCTGTCGCTCTTCTGAGACTGCTTCACTAGCCATATTCTAGCTCATACAAGAATCTCAACTGCCACCCCAAGTGAAATTCCTCACCTTGCCTTTCGGCCTCATTCACCAAATTGAGTATCTTTGGGACTCAAGAGGCCGATTTTCAAAAATCAATTTACTCCCGAAGGGGAGAGATGAAAGATATTTGACTGTTCTGCTGGCTCTGAAGGCAGTGCAAGAAGTTTCAGATCGTTCTGGATAATAGAAGCATCACTGGAATGAAGCACAGATTCTCACAGCCATTTCTTTGTCAGAGAACGCAATCATTTGAATATTCAAGTCCTGGCATGTTGCCTGAGTTTCTAATGGACCACAGTTCTCCCCTTTCCAACAGAGGGCCTGGTTGGGTTTGATGGGGTATTTGTCGTCACCTTTCTAGGTGGGGCCACGGCCTGTGATGGGAGCGTCGGGGCTGAGCGGCAGCATGAGCCTCCCCTTATTTTTAATCTCGAAGATGATGTCGCAGAAGCTGTGCCTCTGGGGGGAGGCAGTGCTGAATTCCAGAGCGTGCTGCCCGAAGTCAGGGAGGCTCTGGCGGACGTCCTTCTGGACATCGCCGGTGACAACGTCTCCAGAGCGGACTACACTCAGGATCCCTCGGTTACTCCCTGCTGTAATCCCTACCGAACTGCCTGCCGCTGCCAACCCCGCTAACAGACCGAGGTTCCCGAGCGCAGAGGTATCGGGAAATGAGACGGGACAGGTTCATATCCCAACTTCAGTTTTACTCTCTACGGTTATGCTTTAAAGTCTCAGAATTTTGTTTTAAAGCCCCCCACTGTCCTTTCCTGTGTGCCTGTTTAAGAGAACAGATGTGCCAAGCTGTAATGGAAAGCACACAGGTTTTGGTGTCAGACCAGGTTCAACTCATTTTTGAACTTGGGCAATTATTTAACCTAACTTGCAAGCTGATCTTCATGATTAAATAAGGCAATATATGGCAGTGCCCGGCACATTACAGATGCTCAATGCATTTTCATTTCCTTTTTATGTACTCAGATTCGCTGGTCATTTAGCATCGATTCATTCCAACTGGTATCTAGAGCAGTGCTTCTCCGTCTTTAATATGCATACAGATCACCTGGGATCTCGTGAAAAGTGCAGATTCTGACTCAGTAGGTGTGGGGTTGGACCTGAGACCCTCCATTCTTAGGCAGGTCCTGGGGGATCCCTTGTGTAGCACGGATGTCGACTAGACAAAGTTAGATCCATTCGCAGGCCTCAGAGTAGAAGAGCCCACAGATAAGCCCATGACCCTACCTGCCTCACCACTCCCTTTTGAAGATCAAATGACTATACGGCAAAGGTTTTAGGAGTTCTTCCTGCTTTCTCAAACCAGGAAGAAATAAAATAAAAATTTTAAACCTCAAAAACGCATTGCTATGATTTTATTATTAGTGTCCTAAATGGGACTCAAAGGTAATAAATGATTTATTCCAATCACAGCAAAAATACTTTGCCTGGCTTAAAATAGTCTCTCTCTAGATGTATGTAACATACAAGAAATACAATTCAAAGAAGTTTTTCTATAAGTACATTTTTACACAGCATACATTTAAAAAGGATGCCCTTTTTGATATAAAATTCCGGTTATAGACCAATATGGTTAGTTAGCATTGACACTATGGCTGTGACACGCTGTAAATAGCAGGAGGTGGATAGTGTCTCCCACACCCACTGGCGGCCAGGCTGAGAGCTCGTGGAGCAGTGAACCGTGTCCTGTGGCTTAAGTAGGTAGCACCTGGGGTTCCTGCCCCACTTTCCGCACACACAACTGCATTCCATTCTTCCACCTTCCTTGTTCTCTCCAAAACCACCTGATAGGGGGTGTCCTGATTTCTGAGGTGTGCTTCTCATCAGGACTGCTTCGTTTTGCCCTTCTGACTTCCACGGCACAAGATTATCTACCAAAATCAAAACAGAATGGCCTTACTCTTCCCAGGAAGAGGCTGTTAGGCAGGCTGCATTATCAACAGATCTGGGCCCATGCGGGGTGAGCGGTGCGGCCGGGCACTGCAGAGGTTTTGCATCTGTCCACAGATTGGCCCTCACCCATAGCTGCAGAAAACTCACCCATCTTATTTAGCTCTGCACGAGTAGGGCATGGTTTCAGAAAATACACACTACATATAAAATATATATGTGCATGTATAGCTGTATGTACATGTGTTTTTTTAAAAGGCTTATTTTGTAAACACAGATTGCTACATCACTATTAAAGTCAGTAAATACCCTTGATCCCAGTTCCCTTACTCTTACTCACAATAAGACTAGTATCAGAAAATAATCAGACTTGTAAAGGTTGGTTTGTTACTGAAACAAAAGCTGCTCACCCTCCTGAATGTAGCATCTCTCTCTAAGGTACCAGAAATGATCAATTCTCTTTTCTTTCCATTGTTCATGGAGCAAAGTAAATCCCAAGGATGTAAGAGTGATCAAATACAGGGACATGTCAATATATTTTAAAAAAGGACCACTACTGTTGACCCACGTTCTTAAACCAAAGGCCCAGCGTGCCCCTCATGAGATTATCCAGGTTAAAGCCGTGTTGGTAACTATAAGAAGTGATTTTTAACCAAGCCAAGACTCCAAGATCCTTTTGCAATCCCAGAAGTTTCTGAGGATTCCAGTGGGTTGAAATGTAAATTCTGGACAAATATTGGTAATAGGCATGACAATTCAGAATAAAGGCAGAGAGAGGAAATGGTCTAACATCTCCAGCTGAATGTTACTGCCAAGAGGGCATTACTGAGATGGTCCGAGCTGAGAGAACACCGCACAGACTCTCACCTGTCTGAACCTTGTGCCAGCGGCCTGGAAAAGCCTACCAATGCCAAGACAGTAACTCCGCAGGAGCCGGGCCCTCCCTCATGTTTACCTGCAGGCAACGTCAGTAATTGGCAGGAAGGCCTCCTTGTGTATGCATAAAAATGTCTGATGCAATCTGAACCAACGTTCACTCATTTGGTCCTTGAGAGGGAGACAGGACAATCGGCTTGTACGCAGCTTCCTGGCAGGGTGTGGCCGAACAGGCATCTTGACAAGTCTTAGCACTGGTGCTTAAGGAGCGTCTTAAATTCTTTCTTTTTTTCACTCCAAACAAATGGACCTACACAGTGTACCTGTTGTTAAATATAGGTTTTCTTGGGCAAGGGAATACCTCCTGAATGCCAGTATCTGGAGTATCCCAATTCTGCAAATATAAGAGGTTGTGGGGTTTACTCGGATTACAGTTAAGAATCTAATTAATAATCAAATAATCTTTTATAGCAGTTATGGACTTTGACCAAAATTACTGAAATGGAACCTAAAGGGCGAACGCTCTAAACCTCACCAGAGTAGGACAGTCACATTTCTCCCCACTGTGTCTGACTTGCCCTGGTCCCTGAAAGATGCAACTTCAGATAAAATGACCACCAACTTTTGGGGAACAGAAAAACTCCCTTTATGGCTAGCTGGGGCACGAGAGCCCAGAGGCAAAACAGCTGGTTTATTGGGAGGCAGCAAGCCAACAGATGTTTTAAAATTTATAATCAGTATTTTTGAGGACCACTGCCCTCCACCCCTAAAGTAGAAACTTGCTGGCATTGTATTTGGCAATCTGCTTATTGAAAGCCAGAAATGTAAATCCCAAACTGCAATCCATAGAGCTTTTATGGGAAGTCAAACACAGCCCTCCAGTCATGCACAAAGGGCCCTGCAAGAGCTTTTGTTTTTTTAACAGCTGGCTAGGCTTACCAGATTGTTCTGTGGATCTATGCAAGAAATAAGCCAGACCTGTATGCCACCCTTTCTCAAATGGAATCTCAACTGACAGCAAATAGTAATTAGGAGAAAGCACTGATGAGATCTCAAGGGCGCTGAAGCGATGCCCGATCGGCTACTTCTCTCTGGCTCCTGGAGGGCCACTCAGCTGAACACTGCTTCCATCTTTAGTGAGTTCAAGCCGACTCTCTGGGCTGCTCTCTAACTGAAGCGCAAAGGAGGGTTTATATGTTGCACTATGTGGAAGCCTGAAAGATCAGGAGTTAAGGAGCGCCGGGCAGCCTCCCGGGAGGAGAATCTTCTCTTCAGACCAGAGGTTTGGTGTCAAGCCCAGTGTGTGCCCCTTGCCCCCACAAAATCGCTGGGGGCTCTCGCTGCCAGAACAGCTGAACAGGGCGCTGGGAAGCCCAGCTGGGGGCGGGGAGGGGGCTCCACTGCTGCCACCGCTCTCCCTACGGCTGCCGGGGAACCGGGCTCTGCCCTGTCAGAGACGAAGTTGGGTGAGGGTCCACCTGGCCTGCAGACTGCAGTGGCCCAGCGCTGTTATGTCGTCATCTTTAGCACAGAGGCGGCAGCATTCTGCAGGACACCCCCAGGGGCCTCAGGAAAATAAGAGTCTACGCAGGCATGACTTGCTACCTATGAGCAGCAGAGACAGCACTAAAGAAGCGAAGCCAAGGATGCCAGGCCTCTGCGTGTAGGGGGGCTGCAGTGACGCCCTGCGCTGCTGGGCTTAGTACACCTGACGGCTATACTGTAGGACCTGAGGCACGCGGCACCATTCGCGTCCTGTGGCCTTCTGAGTACTAAGAAGGTTAGCTGTTTGGCTAGACAGCAGGGGAAGGGATGTCGCCTCTCGCTGAGGTGAAGGCCTCCTTCCAACCTAAGGACCGAGCTGCTCTTTTAAGGGTTCCTAATGCTCACAGGGGGGAATTCATTTTCATCATCCAGACACACTGGTCCCGTCGCAAACTCGTGTTCAGGAATGACCTCTCCTCGGAGCGCCCCGCCGTCCTCAGAATAACCTGGAAACCGAGGAGACATGAGAGAAGCCACATGGTCTGGCCTGATGCCGCGACCCCAGGGCAGGACCTCAGGAAAAGCGGGAATCCGGGGAAACCTTTATGGTCCCCACCTTACCCTGTCGACTAGACCGACAGTGCTTCAGACGAAGCGAATCCCCCATCTCTGGGTTCTAAGCCTCTGAACCTCTGGGGTCCCCCACCCTCCACCCCAGGAGCTCAAATTGTCAATTGTTTATGATTCTTAAGGAGGCAAAGGGTGACTGCTACTTGTTCGGGACCCAGCCATTCTGCGCCAGGCCTGCGGGGGCTTAGGGGCTGAGTGTTCCGTGGCTCACCTAGGAGAGCGCACACGTGGGCAGCAGTGCACGGAGGGAGGGTCGTTGTCAGGTGGGTCCCTGCAGCACCCCCGCGTGCCCCACCGCCACTCACCTGGCACCGTGGAGGCTGAAGATGGGCCGGGTCTGGCTACGGTTGCTGCATAAGACTGAGGTAATGAAGGTCTGAGGTCATTTTCTTTATTCTCATCTGTTGTTCCTGAGCTAAGCAAGCTAATTGCAGCAGTTAAAGGGGAAAGAAAGGAAAAAGAGATCACCACATATCCAGGCCACTTCGTAAAGGAGAAGCACTGGGGGGGCGCATGCAAGGACACCTGGCTTAAAGCAGGGGGCCAAGGGTGGCCTGCTGGGCTCGCAGGAACTGCAGTGCCCTTCGATGTCAGCGCTAACCCCGCTGCTCCACGAGATGCCTGCCTCTTATATTTAACAAACAAGGGCTGGCCCCTTGCTCTCCTGGCTCACTCTGGCAGATCACTAAGCCCCGCTCACACGAGGCGCTCCATGGGCAAGGGGCAGCGGCCACTCATGGCGTCCCATCCACAGCAGGAAAATGGAGCCTGCACTTGGTCACAGATGTGGAGAGAGCTTCTCAATTCAATTTGGTAAACACTTTTGAGTAATCATTATGTACACGGAATGTAGAAGGAGGAAAGGCTGAGCGGAGGACACTCCATTTCTTCAAGTGCACATTACTCACCCAGGCACGTTTCCAGAAGCCAACCATGTGGTGAGGGCTCCTGACCTTGAACCCAACACAAGCAGGTGCCCATGTGAGGTTTGCCACCCCCAGTGCCCAGGAAAAGGAAAGACTGTCATTCTTGGCCAAGGGACAGTTCTATGTGACCAGCTCTCGAAAGGCTATGATTCTGAAAACTCGTCTCTTCACCTGTGGGTCTTGATTAAGACACATTCTCCTCCGTCCTGAGGGTCCAAATTGTAGATGTAAAGGTGTCCGTCGGATGACGCAACTAACAGCCTTGGCAATTTCTGGATCCTGAGAGCCAAATAAAACAAGTGCTGTGATTACAGCAGAGATGGGTAATGGACCAGCTTCGGGTGACCAAACCTCACTCAGCCTCACCATCACCACCTCCTTTCATGCTGTCATCAGACCTCCTTAGCCCACCAGACCCAGATCCTGGGTTTCTGGCTACTTTCTGCATTCTGACCCAGTGATCCACCCTGAGGATTATTTCTTGTCTTTGAAAATGGTTGTATGGATGAGATGAAATGATGCACGTGCACACTATTGCTCTGGGGAAAGCTGCTGCCAGCAAAAACATTAGCTTACCTAAGCTCTCCTTTAAGTGCATTTCTGCCTTTTACCATGGCAGAAAGGAAAAAAATTGCAAAAGTGGCTTACCATCTCAGCTGCCTGTGTTTAGGAAATTTAAGTGTTCAACTTCTTTAAACTTCTCAGGTAAAATATCTGTCAACCCCATAGGTGTCTGAACCTAGACAATAGAACTGGAGGCTCTTGACAGAATTACGTAAAACAGGAATTGTCTTCAAGACAGAATAATTATAACCAGAAGGTTTAAACTCCCATGCCAGCATCCAGCTGCCCTGAGAAATATATTAGAATCAGACAGAGAAGCTGCTGATGGGGGGCGGGAGGGTTTGGATTTTGCTCACCCTTCCTCTCGGCTGCCTTCTCTTTTTCTTTTCACGTGTTTGGGGATTTTGTGCTTTGGGAAAATCAACCTGTAAGAGCTCCTGCTCGTTGAGAGTGGGTGGTGCCATACATACGTTGAGAGGGTGCAGATGTTTCTCTGCCCAGAGAAATTCAAACGCCCGGTGGCAAAGGCCCTGTCCTGGTTGATCATGTCTGACACCTGGGCGGGGAGGTAGTTGGAAGCTGCCATGAACATCTTTCCCATGTAGCCACTCCAGGTCGAAGGCTCTTCTGGCCGACTGCGTGGGGGAACAATGCATAGGCGGAGATGAGCTGAGCCGCAGGCGCTGGCATGGAGCCAATAACCTAAACGCCTGACTGTTCCGAGCTGCATTCACCGCAACAGGAAGAACCCGCCTGAGCATAATGTTCTGTCCGCCCAGAACAACTGAGGACATACTATTCTGGCAGCACCAAAAGGGCACCCAGGGCTTGTTTGTCCTGCATAAGAGCCACTGTAAAGCTGCTAAGAGGTCCCCAGTGCTACTGCCATGAGCTACATCAAAAAGTTGTGGCTGATGATTAGTCTGATTTCTAGATTCCTAACACGGGGTCAGGGTAGAAAATGAGATGGAAGTGATATCCAGACTCTGAAAAAGAAGCTCAAGACTGTCCCAGGCTCACGGAAGAGCAGACCGATCTCACTGTTAAGGCCTCCCAAGCCAGACTGAGTGGGAAGCAAGTCTCTGGGCAAGAGGCTTTGGGCCAAATCTGATTACAGCCCTGGAGCCACCCAGGTGCCCAGTGACTCATGATGGTGGAGGTAATTCAGAGGGACCTGGAATGTCCCCTGTAGCCACTGGACCTCCCCCAGACAAAGCGGGTGAGCGCTGTTGGTGAGAGATGCCGTCAGTGAGGATGCCCGGGGGCACATGTCCGCCTTCACGCGCTGCACAGTGCTCAGCACATCCAAGAACCAGGGTGGCCATACGTGCTCCCAGGAGCACCTGCTGGGAGGCCACTTGTCTATGGGACCAGATGCTGCAGCTCAGAAGCCCTGGGGTTTATTTCTTGCTCTACGACCAACTGGCTGGGCAGGCTTTGGACAAACGTTTCCGGATGCTGATGTTCTCCCCTGAGCGGCGGGCCCTTTTAGGTGTACCGCTATCATTCTGCGACCCTAGACATCATGAAGCACCCCTGTAGTGCTAGCCCTAGACCTCTGTGCTAAGGGATGGTATTTACAAGGAGTTATAACACCCAGGTCCTGCATTCAAGGTGAAGATGTAGCACAGATATAAAAAAAAAGAAAACAGGAGTAGTTAATAGAAGGTGCCATACATGGCCCAGGCATTAGCTACTTCAGCCCCACAGAGCAGGGGAGGTGGATGGAGTGCCTGCTTTTCTCTGTTTCCATTTCCTCTCGGGAAAACAGGGATGACCACAGCCACCTGCCTGGCAGGGCGGTGTGAGAACAAGCTTCACATGAGAACAAACAGATTAACACCGTAGAGGGCTTCACACGGTGCCAGGCACATGAAATGCTATGAGATAAGATGGTGTCTGCAGGGAGGGAAGAGATTCTGGGGGTGGTGGCTGCAGGGCTGGGCTCTGAAGGCAGGTGTGACTCAGAACTGCAGGGTAGGGTGGTGCCAGCGGGTGGGGCACAGGGGGGAGGAGACAGTGAAGATGCCCCGCAGATGAGTGACACCCCCAGGAGTCAGCTCCACTGGTCCGGCTGAGGTGGGAGAGGCAGGAAGGCTGCTGCAGCAGATAAGGGGTACCAAGAAAAGCCTTGAATGTCAGGCTGGAGGGGCAGGGACTTCATTCCCAAAGGCAAAGGGGGTCAAAGTTTCTGAGAAGGGAGGGTCATGTTCAAAGGAGCACTGTCAGAAGATTAGTCCATTTGGAAGATACAGGATGGATGGGTACGAAGAGACTAGGGGTGAGACTGAACAGAAGGGTGAGGGAGGACTCAGACAAGAGAATAAAGATGTGGTTAAGGGCAGTGGCCAGGGAAATGGGACTGAAGAGTCAAATGAGGGACATCTCAGGAAGGATGTGGTGACACTTCACGGTGGCTCAGGGGAGAGTCGAGAACCATTCCAAACTTCTGCTCCTGGTTGTCCGAGCTCACTGGCAGACACAGGAGAGCCTAGATGGAAAGTGAGTTCAAACGGCAGCTTCCTGTCTGAAGCACCGGTGATGAACTCAGACGGAGAGGTGGCGAGAGCAGCAGTCTGGGGTCACTCAGTTACGGAACCTTGGGTGGAAGGCTCTCCTAACACCCAGCCGTCCTCCAGTGCTCCAGCCTATGACAAGAGGTGATGATGAATGTAAGCTCTGGAAGAGATCCGGGCTTAAGTTTTAGAAGCTGTCTGGGAAGTGATGGAAACATCTAGAAAACAGATATAATCTCTGGGGAAAATGTGCAGAGTTAGAAGAGCTACAGGGCAAACACTGAGCTTTGGGATATATGTCAACAGGGTAGACCTTCACAGGGCTCCAGGAAGACTGAGGAGTGAGAAGGGAGCAGCCCTTAGGGTGTCAATGCTGATGGGGACAAGGTTTCCAGAGACTGAGAGCATTACACTGGCCCAGAGAGGGAAGTCGGAGCCAGGACGGAAAAATCCCCGGCACTCAGTGGCTCGGTTGCTGGGCCACTGGATAGAGTTTCAGAAGAGAGGGGACAGAGGCTGGGTTCCATGTCACAGAGACACACACTACACATACGTAACAGAGGCCAAGTACCGTATCTACTAATTAGGTGGAAAAGGTATTTTTCTCACAGATGTTCTGCCACACCAGGAGCAGAATGTCTTTCGGTCACAGAGAGGGGCCTCTCTCGGTCATGTTGTGAGACCCAGTGTAGGCATAGGTACTTGGAACATTTCCGAGTGACGCTTCTGGGGTTTCCACTCTGGAGCAGCTCTAGAAGCCTGGCAGGAGTGCAGAATGGGGCACTTACATGGGGCCCCTGGGATCCAGAGACAGAGGCTGGCTTTGGGCTGGATGCTGAGCTTCTCTGAGCCTCAGTTTCCTCAGTCATGACACCCCCACCCTGCCTGCCTTTTAGGAATATAGGGAGGACCCGAGGGGGTTAGTGTGTGAGAATCTCTATTAAAGATAAAACACTCTCTCAGTGTACAAAGCCCAGGCTGTGAGTACTGCTACTGTCTGCTTTCCAAGCATAACCGAGCTCATGGCTAACACTTCATAGGTTAATTTCCATAGTAACACTGATGAGAAGAGGCAGGAGACAGGAGGTGTCTGAAGTCCCCCAAGGAAGGCTTGAACCATATACTGTCCTACGAGAGGCAGGATCTTGACCTTGCGGGAAGGACTGGGCAAGCACAGACCATGGCTGGCTAGGAGATTCTTTGCCTCACTGCTCTCCAGGGCACGGTATCTCTGAGAGCACATGGGCATGCTCACAGCAGGTGCCAAATGCTATAAACTAATGCTCATGCACCATCGCAGGCATACTTTCTAGGAGTGGCCATGAGAGTCCATGCCCTGGTCCCTGGAATATGTGACTGCATTATGTTATATGGCTCGGATGACTGCAGGTAGGGAGATTATCCAGGTGGGCTTGATCCAATCACATGAGCCCTTAAAAACAAAGTGCTCTCTATGACTGGTGCCAGAAAAAGAAGGCAGAAGCAAAAGTTGAAGAAATCCAAAGCACAGGAAGGAATCATTGCAACATTGCTGGTCTGAAGGCTACGTGAGGAGGGATGTGGGTGGCCTCCCAGAGCTGAGAGCCAGCAAAGAAGTGGGACCTCTCTACTGCAAATGCAAGGACCTGAATGCCTGCCAGTAACAGGAATGGGTCTGGAAGAGGATCTGAGCCCCAGATGAGAACGCAGCCACGTGACATTTGGATTTGTGCCTTGTGAGACCCAAGTGAGAACTCAGCCCTGCCACCCAGACCCACAGAATTGTGAGATGATGAATGTGTGCAGTTTGAAGCCATTATGTTTGTGGTAATTTGTTACAGTAGCAATAGGAACTGATACACAGACCACGGGCTGCAATTTAAGACACACTTTTCACTACCAACCTGCACTCTGCTCCTGCCACAGTTGTAATCATGGCTTTGCAAGAGCACTCAGCAGTGGGGGGTAATGGCAGGGATGAATATATTGCTATACTTATACAGCTACATTGGCTAAGACTTCGTAGAGTTTACTGTGTGCCAGGCCCTACCTTAAATGCTTTAGGTCAAGCGTTAATCTTCACAACAAGCCCAACGTGCATACAACTATTTGGTACTGAAGTATACAGAAAGATGGCCTGTCTGGGGTCTCAGCTCATAAGGGGCAGAGCTGGGGGTGAACTCAGGAGGGTGGCCCCAGATTTTGTGCTTCCATCCATGACAGCACCAAGGTTTTGCTAACACACAGTCACTGCTTTGGGGAAGACATACAGAAAATGCCAAGTTAATGGCGTTCAGAAAGAGAAGAAATCACTTATGCTGGCAGTGGTTAATACAGAATAACCATAGCCTGATTCCTTCGGTCTAATGAGTATTTTCTGTCTGGCGCTTGGACTGACCTGGTGCTGAGGTGTTCAAGCTTGAAGATGTGCACGGTCTCGGTGTTGCTAGACGCACAGAGGAACTGTGAGTCCATGCTAAAAACTAGAGAGCTGATGGTCACGTACCTGGAAACAAAGCAATATAGGCACTAGTGAGACAGAAAAATGAGGTGACTGCCTTGTAGTTCAAAAATCAGCTTTGTAAGAAAACTAAATGTATCCTGTAAAGGCTAGGCATCCTCAGATCCCTTCAACATTGTGTCATTCATATTTAGACTTTAATGTGGGACAGAGTCATAAAGGGTTGGGGTCTCAGGCGAGAAGAAACAAGGCGTCTTGGAGGTTTGCCAGCTGCTCTGCACAGAGACAGCTGCAGAGCCCACACAGCTGGGCTCCCAACCCTCATGCTTTCTGTCACCCTTTATCTCTAGGAAAGGAATCCAGATTGCTTTTGAATTGTGACTCCCTTGCTCCCTCACTTCTCCTTTGCCAGCTGCCCACTCACACATTAAAAAGGGACTCTGGTGGCTGAACCGTGGCGTGGGAACAGTGTCTGTGCTCTCAGGTGCGCTACCACTGAGCAGGGCCCCCACGTCCATGACCTGAGGAAGCAGTTTTCTCTCCTGTGCGGGAGAGGAGTGTGCAGAGCCACCCTCCATCCTCTCACTAGACGGCTGCCAGCCTTCCACTGCAGGGCTTCTGTGGGTACTCTTAAGTGGGTTGTACAGTGAACACAGACCTTTTCATTCCCCTCCGAAACTCATAGAGCTTCTGCCCATCAGGTACAGAGAACACCCGGATGACGGTGCCCTGGAAGAGAAAGCAGGCAGACATTTCCTACCATTAACAGCCTCAGACAGAGAGGTCCCTTTAGACAGGCGCTTGTTTTACTGGCTTTGAACATCTGTCTCTGAGGAGGAAGCACAACGTGTTGGGCATAGAGGCTTTTTTGTTTGTATACTGCCGTGTAAGCAATTCTTGGAACACACCTTAAACACTGTTCCCCTTTTCCCTCCCACCCTAGCCTAAGGCTCTGCGTGTGTTCACTCACACTGCTTTGACTTCCTAGAATATTCCATCTCAGCCTGTTGAAATACACCTGTTTTTCATGGCATTTTGAAAGTCAACTTGATCACCTTCGCTGACTAGTCAGAAGAGATCAATCTCCTGCTCAGTAGCACATTTTGTTTATAGCATGTTTATGAAGTGCAGCATCTATCTGTCTGTATGGATGACGTGCCTGCACATTTCATAATAAGACCACAATTTTTGTGCAAAATATCTTGTGTCTTGCATAGCACAGGCCTTTGGTCTAATGAATTGATCAAATGCATCAATATGCCATAACATGCATGGGCCAAAATTTCTTCCTGGGAGATGAATTTTGAGTTGGCCCCTCTGTCACCCACCAGTCTTGTTCTATCAGATCTTTGGCACTGCAGGGGCCGCCCCGCAAACCCCCAGCAGGAGGAGAGCCCATGAGGACACAGGGATCCACTTACTTTTTCAGAAGCGCTCGCCAGTTTGGAGCCCGAGGCATTGAAGGTGATAGCAGCCAGTGTGCCCTCATGGGCGGCAATAGTGCAGACTGTTTTCTGTTGGTGGAAAGGGAAAATGGACACTGATGCCAGGGAAGATGGATTTCATCTCCTTCTCCTTCCTCTTTCATTCTGAGCTGCTCTCCCCCATTTGCTGGGTTCTCTTTGCATCAGACCATTTACATACAAGCTGTACATCATTTTCTAGTGTGCCTAGATTCTGATTCGAGGGTCACTCTGTTTCTACTGCCTTTCCTGACCTCGGAAAGATGGACAGCCAGCTGCATGCCCAAGGCAGAATGACATCATGGCTCTCCTTGTTCGCATCCTCAGGGGACTTCCTGCATCAATCTTGCCCTGCTCAGTGAAGCTTGAGAGCAGAGGACAGGAAATGTGAAACAGCTGCACACTGTGACATGGTACAGCATGGCACCTTCAGCCTGACAACAGGCCACCACCTGCCAAGTAGTTTCCATTACCTTGCAGATAGATGTATGACTTGGCCCGGCACACTGCCTCATGGTTATGTTGACTGATGGCAACAAGGGCAAATATTGTCACCTTCTCCTCCACACCCAATCTCTGGCTAGAACAAACTTCCCCAGTGGTGCTTCTGCCTCTGCACCTCACCCCACCAAGACAGAGCCCGCTTAACACCTGCCACTGGCTGCACAGACAAGCAGGTGGGCCTGGTCACTGTAGTCACTTCAACTTACCAGGGAGTGTCCATCATAAAGCACTATCTCGCCTGTAGTCATGCTTCCAGGATAGGCCACGTAAGAATTGGAATGGTTGATAGAGAGGGCGCACAGACCTGGCAAAGAATAAACCACAGATGAAAAGCCAGCATCCACAGGGGAGAACTTGCCTAGAAAGGGTGTCTGAAAACAATACAACCACGGCGCCACCTGCTGGTGGGGGGAGGAATGGCTTTGCAGACATCTACTTGGGAGTTGATCTACTCAAAGGACTCTGATAACGTAAATTCACAGGGAAGAAAGACCTCATGATTTGACACTGGCCGTGTCTTCTCCACAGCTAAGCAACCAGAATTTAGAATACTGAAAAATGCTCTTTTTCACAGTTCACCCCAGGGCTCTGGAACAACATCTTCTCTTCCAATTCCATTACTGTCCAGAGCTACAAGGAATTTACTCATCACTGACACAGATTGTTCTAGGTTAAGGGTGGTCTGTGTTAGCCTTTCCACAGGCATTTAAACACCATCGACCAGTCATTTCATGTTAGGGAACAGGGTGGGGAAGAAAGGACCTACTTAGAAACTGCTCATTTCTGAGCCAAATGCCCTGCCCTGATAAGGGGGGGTGCCCCCAGATGTGGCGGCTCACTTGGGGGCATCTTCAGTTAAGATGGTGTGTCTGCCACTGAAACCATTAAAGAAAGAGGACAGATTGGACTTGAGATGCTTTGGCAATATTCTGGAAGAGTAAACAGCCAGTCAAATCATTGAACCAACACAAGCCATTTTTATTTACAAGGGGCCTTGGGGGGGAAATCCTAACAGCATTTAAGTAAACGATTTCCACAACAATGGTTTATATTCACAGATGATACATGATAGAAGTGAATTCAAGGAATTAAACTAGGACTGAAAGCATCACCAAAACAGGAACTTTGAGATTTAGCAAGACAGACTCCTTTTAAATAAAAAAAGGTCACTGACATTCTTGGTTACATGTTAGTATGTTAAATGGGTTTCTTATAAAATATAAGAAAAACTTTAGATCAGGCTGAAATGTAGCCTACCTAATCTGCTAGGGGAAAGAGCCGAGAAAAATGTCAAATGTTGACAGTCAGTTGAAGGCAAGGTCCCACCTCCTTCTCTTGCTTTGCTGAGGACACAGCCAGGGCTGGGCTCCTTCTGTCACTTGCCACACTGCACGACGGAAGGAAGACGACCCAGCTTGGTGCCCTCACCTGCATGCTCTGGCACCCTGCAGCCCTCTTGCCTGTGCAAGGTCACACGACCCTGGCTTTAGAAGAGGCCACTCCTAACTTCCCAGTTTTGCTCTGGGAACCCCAATTCCCCACATCATGTGGGTTCTCTGCAATCCAAATGTGATTTCAAGAACAAGCAAGCAGAAGGTGATCTGGTCTTGGGAAACTGGGAGGGGAGACAATCAGGAGACTGGGTTGGCTTGCATGGTGGGTTCCCACCCTGGTTAGCAGAGAAAATATCAAGATTCAAGGACTGAGTACCAAACCAAAGAGTTAAGATGGTACAAATTGCAGTGTGTAAGTACTGAAGGTTTCTGAGCACATGTGTTTAAAAAAACAGGGCTAATCAAAATCACAATGAGATACCATTTCACACCCACTAGGATGGCTAGAATAAAAAAGACATCATTGGAACCCTCACACACTGCTGCTGGGAATGTGATATGGGGCAGTGCTTTGGAAAACAGTCTGGCAGTTTCTCCAAAGTTTGACCACAGAGCTATCATATGACCCCTAAATTCTATTCCTAGATATCTATCAAGAGAAATTAAAACACAGAGCCACATAAAGACTTGTATACAAATGTTCATGACAGCAACATTATTCATAATATCAAAAAGGGGAAACAACCCACCTGTCTACTGACTGGTGAAAATGGATAAATAGAACATGGTGTATTCTTACAATGGACTATCATTCGACAGTAAAGAGAAAGGAGTACTGGCATGTACTAGCGCACGGGTGAACCTTGAAACTTACTATGCTAGTAAACAAAAGCCTATCACCAAAGACCACATATTGTATGACTCCACTTTTATGTCCAGAATAGATACATCTATAGAGACATAAAATAGATTAGTTACCTAGGGCTGGGGCCTCATGGGTGACGGCTAAGAAATATGGGGTTTCTTTTTGGAGTGATGAAAAGTGTTCTAAAAGTGACTGTGGTGATGGTCACAAAACCTTGAATTGTGCATTTTAAATGGGTAAATCATATGTCATGTGAACTGTCAATAAAGCTGTTAGGGAAAAAAGGCAGCATTTTAAGAATATCCATCTGGCAGAGACAGGCTGAGGGCTTGGGTTCACGACCCAGGTCTACCATCTACTACACAAGCAGTTGACTTATGTGTGGCCCTTCCAGGCCAGTTTCCAACCTGTGAAATAAGGGGGCCACAGTAATCTAGGGATCTTTCCACCTTTAACATTCCAAGATGTCAAGTCTTCATTTACTTACTTCCTCCATCTGGAAATATCAGGGCCCATCTTTGTGGCAGGGAGAGGTAGGAGGTTTTTGAGTAGAAGGCTTGGACAAATACTTCCAGTTACCTTCAGAGTTTTTTTTAGGTATAATTGACAAATAATATTATATTAGTTTCAAGTGCACAACATAATGGTGGGATATTTGTATATATTGCAAAACGAACACCACAATTAAGTCTAGTTAAGATTTATCACCACACCGTTAAAATTTTTTCTTCTTGTGTTAAGAACTTTTAAGATCTATTCTCTTAGCAACTTAAAAATACATAATACAGTATTACTAACTAGATTCACCATGCTGTATATTACATCCCCATGGCTTATGGATTTTATAACTGCAAGTCTATACCATTTGATCCCCTCACCCATCTCACCCATCCCCGACTCCCTGCCTCTGGTAACTGCAAATCTGTTTTCTCTATGAGCTTATTTTTTGTTTTATTTTTTTTAAGATTCCACATATCAGTGAGATCATATGATTTTTGCAGTATATTTGTTTCTGTCTACTTATTTCACTTAGAATAATGTCCTCAAGATCCACCTATGTTGTCACAAATGGCAAGATTTCCCTCTTATTTTATGGCTAAATAATATTCCATTATATATATCACATCTTCTTTATCCATTCATCAGTCGATAGACACTTGGGTTATTTCCATGTCTTGGCTGTTGTAAATAACGCTGCAGTGAACATGGGTAGAGCAGATACCTCTTGGAGGTAACGTTTTCATTTTTCTTTGGATAAACAGTGGAATTGCTGGATCATATGGTAGTTCTACTTTAAATTTTTTGAAGCATCTCCATACTGTTTTCCATAGTGACTGTACCAATTTATATTCCCACCAATGGTGCAGCAGGGTTCCTTTTTCTTCACATCCTTGCCAACACTTATTATTTCATTAAAAAATTTTTTATTTAGTTTTATTATGGTATCATTGACATATAATCTTATAAAGGTTTTGCATGAGCAACATTGTGGTTACTACATTCACCAGTATTATCAAGCCCCCCCCACCTCCTATTGCAGTCACTGTCCATCAGCATAGTAAGATGCTACAGAGTCACTATTTGTCTTCTCTGTGCTGTACTGCCTTCCCCGTGACGCCCCCCCACCCATTATGTGTGCTAATTATAATTCCCCTTAATCCCTTTCTCCCTCCCTCCCCACCCACCCTCCCCAACTCCTTTCTCTTTGGTAACTGCTAGTCCCTTCTTGGAGTCTGTGAGTCTGCTGCTGTTTTGTTCCTTCAGTTTTCCTTTGTAGTTATACTCCACAAATGAGTGAAATCATTTGGTACTTGTCTTTTTCCATCTGGCTTATTTCACTGAGTATAATATCCTCCAGCTCCATCCATGTTGTTGCAAATGGCAGGATTTGTTTTCTTCTTATGGCTGAATAATATTCCATTGTGTATATGTACATCTTCTTTATCCATTCATATACTGATGGACACTTAGGTTGCTTCCATGTCTTGGCTATTGTAAATAGTGCTGTGATAAATATAGGGGTGCATATGTCTTTTTGAATCTGGGATCTTGTTTTCTTTAGATATAGGATCTAAATTCCTAGGAGTGGAATTCTGGGGTCAAATGGTATTCCTACTTTTAGTTTTTGAGGAACCTCCAAATTGCTTTCCACAATGGTTGAACTAATTCACATTCCCACCAATAGTGTAGGAGGGTCCCCCTTTCTCTGCATCCTTGCCAGCATTTGTTGTTCCTAGTCTTTTCTATGTTGGCCATCCTAATTGGTGTGAGGTGATATCTCATTGTGGTTTTAATTTGCATTTCTCTGATAAATAGCTATGTTGGTCATCCAGATTTCTTCTTTGGAGAAGCATCTGTTCAGATCCTCCACCAATTTTTGTTATTTTCATAAAAAAAAAAGTAATTCTAACAGGCGTGAAGTGACCTTCAGAGTTTTATGTTAAAATGTAAATATCCCAGAAAGAAAGAAGGGCTTAAACTTCTTCAGCTAACACTGAACTTTCTACAGTACCTAACAGAGAACGAGATGACACTAGGTTCTAATAAGAAAAGGCTAGTGGCTAGGGCAGGTACCCTCAGACACGTAACCACATACTTGACAGTTTTGCCTCTGGGCTTACACCTCTGCCAATCCATCTGAATTAAGCCCAAGGACCCTGCACACCAACCCTCGCGGATTTAATGAAGGTTTCCAGAAATGCCTAACTTGAGTTCCCTGGATGTCCTGTGGTTCAGTTCTCAGGCGGGTCCAACCTGCTGTAAGCATGTATTTTTATTTCTTGGGAAACTGCCGTGGGAAGCATGAAGAGCTTGTTTCGGGCTTAGATATCACCATTCTACTAGTCTGTTTCTGTCACAGGTGCCAACACAAAGCCTTTTTAGGAAGGAAATGAGCTTTTCCTTGGATATTATTTTGTAATAGAAAAGTGATAGTGTAAAAAATTTGCAGAGCCAAAAAAATATAAATAAGAAAATAAAACCACTCATCATTCTAAAACCCAGAGGCTTTTCACTATTCTCAACATCTGAACATACTTCCTACCCATCTTTTTCCTCTGTAGTAGTTAGGCTCTGATGTGGCTTTTGGACATGTTTTAGAATTGATGCATTTAAATCGCTGTCAGCTATAATTTCACTGAAACTGGCTGCAATTCTTCTACAGCTGGAAAAGAAGTGCCTGTTATCAATTCAAGAACCAATGGCATCATTAGCTGGAATTAGAAGGAAGTCCCATGATTCTAAATCATTCTCACCTTGGTATTTATAGTATTACATGTCAAACTGAAGGGAAGTTAACAGTGATTTATAAAATGCAGTTCCCTCTGAGCTGATTCATGTCTCAGAATATGCTTTCCAATTTTCAAAAACATAAAGGAAAGAAATTTTCTCTGTACTTGAAAATGCTCATTGCTGTTGCTGCCAACAAGTCACTTACCCCACCTGGATTGTCATTTCCAGAAAGCACCTTTTTGTTCTATTACAAACATTGCTGTATGGTATGTACCGTTCCCTCAATATTCTGTAAAGGTTTGAAGATCTATGGCACACTCTAGTTCTGTACTTGGCAAAATGGGTATGGAGATTTCCACCCTTGAATGCTCAGTGTACAAACTGCTGTGCGGGCAGGAAATTAACTTTGAGCCCCGTCTGGCCAAACCCTTTAAAGGAAACAGCCTGCAGTCTTTGACACAACAGGAATGGGCATGACACAAACACAGACACAAGAAGGAAATTTACAGCCGCATTAGATACCAAGTTCCAAGCAACGTGGAACTCTGTATATATCTTTTATTTGTAACATAAATTCAGAATGTGTGTGCTCCAGCCTGTGAGACAAGTGATTCTGTCTCCCTTGTGTACACATTAAGGATTTATGAGAGCAAGAACCAGAGTTTCCATCTCATATTTTTTTCAGAAAAATAGATTAGAGAATGAGAACAAGTAAAGGAGACTCCCAGCTCTTGAGAATTTTATATTCATGGTTTTGACAGCTCAGAGTATGCTGACGGTTCCTGAGTGACAAACTGGTCATGTCACTACAGTGAACTTCTGACCTGTGGCAAGCTGCCTTCTGGGATGTGAGGGCTAGTGAGTGAGCCTAGCTGACTGCCTGTGGTACAGAGCACATATGCCTTTGTTCTTGCTCACTCCATTATCTGCAGTTACTCCAGCCCATAGTAGCTCTGGGGGGTAAAAATCATGGTCTCTGTTTTACTGAAGAAGAAAGGGAGCTCAGTGGAAGCTGAGATGATAATTATAAATAGCTGGATTTGAAAGTCTTGGGCTCTCTCTTCAAAGAACATCAAAGGTGTAGTAAGACATCTGGTCTTGCAACCCACCTGTGGTCTTTCAGAAGGAGATGCTAAATCTGTCCCTGAATCCATTCATCATGTTTATCTGACACACAGAAAACACCCCCCATTGTTTCTAAGTTTTCTTTGGATAAAAATTATTCCCTTTACAAGTAATATATATAAGCACAAATAGCCTCATACTTTCAAACCTTTTCTATTTAACTGCAAAAAGTGAGGTAACCAAGGAGTTTCCTGAGCTATAAAAACCCAGCTCTACTTGCTAGAAATTAGGAGGAGGTAGAGAGAATCTTCATTTTCCCCAGGAGGAACGGGCCCAGCCCCGAAGGCAGGCAGCACCCTCTGGGCCTGAGCGTGTCGGGGAGCGAGGGAAACTGGCCGTAGAGCCAATGCTCAGGTCCCTGGGCTGCAGAGAACAGTGGCTGTGCTCAGCTCCTGCCCTGCCAAATAAATGGAAAGCCAAAGGCAGCTTCTAGCTTTCTGCCCACCTGGAACACTCCTGCCCCAACCGTCCAGGTCCAGCTCAGGCCTACCCCCTCAGGACGTGAGCCAGACCCTGCAGCACCTGGCCCGACCCCTCAGAAGGGCATGCCTTCCCTGCAGCTGCCCCGCACACCCTGCCCAAGCATTTGTCTCACACCGTGTAACACAGAGCAGGCTCTCGGGTAGCTGGTGCCGGTGGACTTGGGGTTCCTGGTGTGTGTTTAATGTAGTTGTACCTGACAGTGCCTGCCAGGAACCCAGCACAGACGGTTCACATACCATCTTCGATACATACTTGTCCATGGTGGTTAACTCACATTCTTAAATCAAAACCCTAACCCCCCATCACTATAGCTCCTTCACTTGTCATCCCCCATCTTCTGAGGTATGTTTTAGTCATTATCTCATAGGAGTTTATAACCGCCTCATGGCTTTGATCTTTTAAAGTATCATTTTCTCATGGCTGACATTTTAAAGCATGAAGTCAGCAGCCAAGGACCATCTATATAATTGAGATGAAGAGGAGGAAAAAAGGCATAGGAGGTATTTACTGCAGGGCAGGCGTGAGCCTGTAACTTGCAGAACACTGACTGCCTCTAACTCTCAGCCAATCCTGTGAGATGGGTACTATTATCCCATTTTACAGATATGAAAACCGAAGCTCATAGAGTCTTGATGACTTGGGTTGGGTCATGCAGATCTTGAAATTCAGTGAAGGTCAGAGCATTAGAAAACTAAAGTAAACTGAAGCAGTCACTTAATGATACTAAACTAGAACACAATTTACAAATATTACCCTGAAGCCTTAGATACACCAACGGTTCCAGTGGGCTGGCTCCCCATCCTACCACACGATGAAGGACTTCTTTCTTGTTTACTTCTAGCTCATAAAACACCATCATCTGCTATTTTGATTTAACACATCCAAACTATTCCCATACTTAAATGGCAAACTTATTAAATGGTGTCACATCCTGAGGATTTAGTGAAGTCTCGTATCCTAGCACATCACCCAAGTAGAGAGATTTCTTTGTGACATAATAAACACATTCCTCATGGTTCGGAGTGCCTTTCTTCTGGTTGTGTAGACACACCAGGTCAAAACTTGCTTCTAATTATTACATCTGCTCTGTCCTCAACACCCACAAAAATAATTAGGGGTGAACACCTTTCCATATCAGATGCATGGAATCTCCTACACATCTGCCTTAAATGCCTCGACACAGCTGCCCAGAGTGGGTCCCAGGTGGAAGCCATGTTGCAGGGTGCAGCGGTAGCCAGGCAGCCCTCTGGCAGGGGCACAGCCACCTCTAGCTGGAATCTGCCACCGCTGAGACAAAGCTTCAAGCTGAACACCGCTAAGACGTATAAAGCAAAACACCGCTTCAGGTCTTCAATCTAGGTGGACGTACAGCTCATGAAGGGAGCCTCTGGCCGTGAGGTGTGGGGTGCATACCCTGTCTCCAAGCTCACCTGCTGGGTTTGCGGGAATCTCCAGGATGGTCTTCAACAGCTTCATGTCTTTAATGTTGTGAATGTAAATGGACTCCTCCAGGCACACCAGCAGCCTCTGTAATCACACACACACTTGTCATCCCACTGCACTGCTCCTCCAAAGGAGACTCACCAAACAGAAATCACCCAAGTTTCACAGAAGTCCTAACTGATTCTAAGCCTAGAGGAGAAAGAAGTTTGATGATCAGTTTGGAGATTACGTTCATGATGTGCACATATACCCACGTGCACAGAAGCATAAAATACAAGAAATGATGTGCACATGCATTACCCATGTGCACAGAAGCATAAAATACAAGAAATATAAGATATTAAGAAATTTCATTTAGAAATTGAAATTCCTTCCTCCCTTCCTTTTTTGGTGTACTTTCTCTTCTCCTTAGAACGGGGGTTCCTGAACACTTCCTGGTCAGACTCATCTGCCATTTAGGACAATTGTTGGTAACCTTTTTGGTTGCTCTTCTCAGATGGGCTCCCTTTCCTTGTTCCTCACAAAGTTGCCCTCTTGGGCATATGTGGGGTTCTTTGCCCCCTCTGTAGCACCCAATCTTAGGTTTTACCCTCTTTTAACTTCACTCACAGTCTCCTCTGCACCCAGTAGTATGCATCCCCTCCAGCCCTGGAAAGGAATGAGAGAAGCCCCCCAGCCCAGTGTGAATGCCCCGTCCAGTGTGCCAAGCCTGTGCAGCCCCTGTGCCCGGCTCCTCTTACTGGGACCCCCGGTGTCCAGAGACCCTTCTCTTCCTCTTTACATGAACTTGTCAGGTTTAGAGCCTCTTTCCCATGGCTACGCTCTCTACCAAGTGGCAACAGTCCATGGGGTTAACATGAGTGCATGAAGGAGCAGAATGCATAGCTCAGCATGGTGCAGATGTTCGATGCGGCAAGCTCTTTCCCCACCCCGAGCAGCTGCCTATGCCTGACTCAGTCCTCAGGCTTTGAGGAGCATCCAAGCACCTAAGGGCAAAGCGTGGACACTCCCTGGAGATCCTGGCTTGGGAAGTTTTAAACAAGTATCCCAGCTGATTCAGACACACACTTAAGTCTGAGAACCACTGCTCTGGGGCCAGATCCTTTTATCCCAAGGAACACTGGGAAAGGAAGGTACCTAAAAATACTCCCAAAAAAGGGCAGGCTCCCCTCCTGGGAAAGCCTGCCTAATATTTCCCAGTAAGACTTTTCACAGCTCAGAAAAGTGGAGATCATCACTTTTACAAAGCAGAAAAAAAAAATTCAGACACCTTTCTCAATTTTAATTAAGGCTCTCTGGCCACAGGTCGGGTGTGGAGGAGTAAAACAGTTCCAACAGGGTCTCAAGATTGATGGCAAATAATAGTGTTTCTCCATGAGACATACACTCCCTGATTTACCCCATCATTTTGTTTTGTGCTAGCACTTACACTAGGTTGGACTATAGTATTCTATGCTTATTTATATTCTTAGGTTTCCGAAACCCTCTTGTATGCCCACACCCAGCCCCACATCCAATGCCCAGAATATTGGGTCCTTGACATATGCATCCTGCAGGAATAGCATCGCCATCTCGCTTGTCTGGTTATCTACATCTTTTCCCACCAGCTCCAACAGCACTATCTGCTTTATGGCCCACTTCAGGTCACCCCCACACTGGCTACAGACAAGAATAAAATGGGGGTGGGGTGGGGACAGAAAACAGTGAGAGGGAAAGAGGAGGCAGTCTGTCTCAAGTTCATGTGAGGCATGCTGCTGGATGAGCATGACCCCGCTAACTGCTTTAACAACCAGTTTTCAGTCTCAGCAGAACCACGGGCTGGCCTGCAGCTCAGCTCATTTCCTGCCACCTTGGCTCCCATCTACTTCTCTAGGTTTTAGAAGTAATAACTCTGTTTACCAACTAAAAAAAAATATGTATAGCGCCTGCCCTTGAGCACCACAGATTTAGATTTGGCTTCAGTGGCTTTGATCCAATCCATCTCCATCTGGATAACCAGGGCCCCTCAGAACAGATGGTCAGAGAACTATAAAAGTTTACATATGGAAAGGCATCTGGTTTGTTCTCTGCTCCACAAAATACACTGCCTCAGTTCAAGGACAAGTGGATTAACATTAACTAAAAATGAAAAATAGCACAATTACTAAATATTCTTCCTTCCTATATATTTAAAGGAAGGGAGGGCTGTCCTTTCCTCATCAGCCCCTACACAACTCTTTGATTTTTTGTTTTTTAAAAAAGGAACTGCGCTGCCTGCAGTGGTGGCCCCTGATAGGGGTAGGGACATTGGGGAACAGGATGCTGTGCTCTCCCAGCTTTTCACGTCCTCCAGGGCTGGCAGAGCCTGGGCACCGCAGGGCCCCTACCTGGGGGGGGGCTGCAGACCTGGATGTTTTAGGGAGAATCAAACTCCAAACACTTTCCAGGCCTGTTCCAATTACCTTCTTAGGAGAAGAAATGTGAAAGGAAGAGAGAACTGCTCGACCCGGGTCCCGGTGGCAGGGCTGTTAATAGCTGAGCTGTTCTAGAGGCACTAATGTTCTTTAGAAGACGGGGAGGAGGATCTGAAAGTTAATGAGTGTTATACTGAGGAGAGGGTGGCATCTAAAGGTTAATGGACTCAAGACGCTTGAATAATCCTTCTCTTATTTGCTAATGAAAATATCAGAAAGCAAGTAAGACAAACTATACAAATAAATATCCTAGATACTATTTGAGGGTTCGATCTTTACAGGACATTTGCTGAACAGTCTTAAAAAGACAATCAGATGCCAAAAAAGGATATTTAATTTTCATATACTGGCTACCACTATAGGCAAAGCAGAAAGTTCTGCAATCAAACTTAATGAGCTACCAACAGACTTCAGAGGGAGCACTTGAGCCAGGAGCTGTGCTTCAAAGCCTTCAAGTCGAAGATTCTCAAGCTGCCTTTCCCTCCCTTGCCAAGAACCTGGAGTTTATTTTCTTTTTTGTTCCTGCTGCTCCTGGCTTAAAAATCCCTGTATTCTATTTCTCAGGCTATTTTCCACCACACTGCTTTATATAGACATAAGTGGATACTCGATCAAAATAGTTGATCAACTGAAAGAAACAATGTCTTTCTTCTCACAAACTTAAGAGGGCACTTTGTCTCATTTGTTAAAAGAAAGCTACTTAGCACTTAAGAGTTAGGTAAGAGACAGAAGAAAACGTCCTCAATGAATGTAACAACCTCCACCAGCCTGGGAATATAGTTGAATGGATAGATCTACGTGATGATATAAAAAAATCGTCCTGTTTCTTTATGTAATAGGCAGGCAGGAAAGAGATATTTATTGAGCATTTTTCTGCCTGGCACTGTTTTTCCCACCAGGTCTTAGAATAGTGAACAAAATGGATACAGTCTCTGTCCTCACAGGATTTAAAATCTAATATTTCAAAGGAAGTTCTGCTAATACCCCAAATGCTTATTTAACAAATACTTACAGTTTTAAAGGGAAGGTCATGAATATTTGAGATAAGAAGGATCCTTCCCCCAACAAAGAAAACACTACATGACAAATCTCAAGGGTTCGCTGGGACACCGAAAAAAGAAAGCATGAGGCTGAGTACCCAGCCCACTGGGGAGGCCCAAGCAGGCAGCAAGAGAAGGGGCTCCAGAACTGACCCTGGAGGGTCTGCTTCAGCCTCATTCTGCAGGTTTCTTTCTGAGCAGCATTACTGCCAGTATGCATGTGTGCCACCATGTGAGGCCCAAAGCAGAGAAGCGTTCCTCTGGTTTGAGCTGGCCCTTCAGGAGCTTATGGGACAGTTTGAGAGGCAGATTTCCACCCAGCTTGTGCCCAGGGGAGAGGGTTCACCCAGCCACTGGTAAACGTTCGAGAAAGAGCACAGGCCAAGGACCAGGGAGGCACAGTGCCAGAATGAGCTCACCGAGCAGACCCTTTTAACAATGTCCCCCTAATACTGGGCCTGAGTGTTAAAATGTCCTTTAGAACTTGGTGATTGGTTTGCAGACATTTGTCTGGAAAGACAGTCATCCTTTTCTTCAGTTCCAGTTAGCAAAAGCCTTGCAACCTGGAGGGCTTCCCGCCACATACCTGCCGGTTCAGCCTTATGGACAGGATGTTGCTGGAGTAGCTGTAATTGCAGATCTCCGTGCCCTTCTTGAAGTGGTAGACATTCATTTGCCGTGGCTTTGTGTGGCTGACCACCACCACCAGGCTGCTGGAGAAAAGGCGCTCCACGATGTAGACCTCGGGGACTTCATCTGGGAGGGAAAGCAGCCTACGGTTACCCCGATTTCAGCCCCGCCTGCACTAAGTGCAGCCTGGGCCCCTTAGCCGGCACTCTCTCTCTCTAGGTCCTGCTGACGGGGCACCCTCCCTTGGCATGTATCTGCAATGCCTTCTTTCCCCACCATGGTAGACATGCCACAGCCCTTGCAAATATCTGAAATGAAGAAAATGCTAGCAACCAGCACACAGAGTCAGGATTTCCAGGGCTCCCCTTGTATGGCAGATCACTCCTCCAGGGACCCAGGGACCCACTGTTTGGAAAACATATTTGGGAAGTTTGGACAATCTCAATCTACCCTTCGTCCATGAGAGGTTCCAAAGGAGTGACTCCTGTGTCAAGGCCTCTTCTTTCAGAATTTTCTGGTCCCTGTTGCTGAGAGGTGTGGTACTGCCATGGGGATGGGGGCAGCAACACAGTCAGTCTGCTGTGTCCCCTCCCCGTCTCACTGTTCTCTCACCCTCTCTGGAATCTCTTTCCAATTGAGAGCAGTCTGGACATCTGTGTTATGGCCAGGGAAGTACTTCTTTACTTAAGAAGGCAAATTAGTAAACCTCCTGAGTGTCCACAGGTGGGGCCTCCTTGTCTTTCTGAGAACATTCTTTTCATATTCTTGATTTTTGTGTGCTTGGGCGAGTCCCATAGGGAACAATATAGGACAGATACAGAACAAAATATTCACAAAAATGGTATAATAAAAATAACATCTTACAAATAAATTAGGAGCCCAATATATTATTTGTCAAACCACTTATTTTCCAGGAAATCTGAAGATTGTGTATTCTTGACTACTATAATAGCATAAATGACTACTTACCCTGAGAGAGTAAGAGAGGCACATTTCTAAGGTGGATTTTTAAAATATTCACTAGAAGTACTTTAACATCTTTATTAAAACAAGGAAAATACTTCCATGACTGAATGTTACCAATAATCTGCAATGCCAATATAAGGGTTAAAAAAAAATTCTTAAGCAAATTTTGTTTGACAATTATAAAAATTGGCAACTGTGCACAGCAGTATATAAAAAAGAGTCAACAGTATGGTTTCAAACAAAGGGTTTCTTACTATAAAAAGAAAATGTTACCTAAGCTATTGCCAGATCATACAAAGAGCTTAATTGTGGTTTTTAAGACAAGTAGAAGCAATGATTTATATTTAAATCTGGAAAATACTTCCTTAGGTTTGACAGGTAAGGGAGGGAAGTGCAGAAAGCTCAGGAGCACCGAAGATTAAAGTCTAGAGGGAGGACTGGGTGCCCCCGAGATCTCATGCACACACTTACTGCTTCCGTGGACTTGGTCTAGGTGCTCCACAGAACTCAGAGAAAACAGCTTGTAACCAGTTTTGGTTCCAATTGCTAGGGATCTGTGGAAGATAATAACAGCACGAGGATAACAACAGGTACTGTGTTCCCATCACATATCCACCTGAAGATAGATACCCTCTTCCCCCGGCCTCATAAGGAACAGAAAAACATACATCCTCAGGCACTTAAGTATATTCGCTGACTTTCTAAATGATAAGGCACACCTTGTCAGGTGGGCAAGTACAGTAAAAGGGAGAAGGTTAAAGACAACTATACACACAAATGTGAAATTGTTAAGAGATCTGACACTGCGTGGGCTCTCCCATCAAATGAAAATGTCCAACCCACCAGACCCCGTGCTTTACTAACTGAGCAGGAATGGGAAAAAAGGAATGTTAAAAATATTCAACACGGTGCTACTCCCAACACAATCAGGGATCTTTTGGTTGAGAAGTACTTTACCAAGAGGTAAATTATTTTTTATTCGCTCTTTTTGCTTAAAAAAGAAGTATATGACTATAGTAGTCATAGTAGGTCATTCGTAGGCAAAATTAATAGATGCTCCCTTTTATCACTTTCCATGAAAATTTCCTGGATAATTTATATCAGTAGCTCTCATCCCTGGATATACATTAAACTTACATGAGAAGCTTTAAAAAAATACTGATGGCTGATTACCCCTGCTTCCCACACCCTGAGCTTTTTATTTATTTGATTTTTTTAAGTTCAACTATTCTAATGTGCAGCAGAGGTTAAGAACTCTGCTATGTTCCACAAAGCTAGGATCACAACCAACCAACAAAACAAAACATAAATGCTTATCTGGGGCAATGTGGCTAAAAAAAATCTTGTTTTCTTAGTTTTTTCCACTTTCCAACCAATAGATAAAGACAGAGTATGAACCCAGGTTTCCTTGGCCTCAGGATGAAAGCAAATGAGTCAGTGTTCTTCAGTAGCTGGGAATCCCCATCCAGCTCCCTCCTGCTTTGCCCTCATCACCTAAGTGATGAATAAAATCTTATGCAGAGAATATTTAGAATAAGCAGCCTGACCCTGAACACTTCCACCCTGGGAAAATGGGATGTCAGAACTGAAATGGACCATAAAATGGTCCTAAGTGAGCCTAAAAATTTGCCCAAAATAAGGATCTTACTGTTAGAAGCCTGGATGGCCAAAGCTCTTGTTTCACTAGCCTAAAAAAGAGAAAGTCACATGCTTTTCTCTGGAATTTTTTTCCTACCCAAACATTTGTTCTTCCCTGGGGTAGGAATAGGAGACTACACTCAAATTTTAATCAGTGAGGTAGCTGCTTCTGTCCCTTAGCCCTCCAACCTGCTGAGTGGCTAAAACGGAATGTCAGACAGCCGCCTAAGAGTGGCAATGCGCTCAGAACTGGGTTTGACATGCAGAACTATAGCATTAATGATGACAAACAGCAACAAAAAAGCAAGCCAATCTTAAAACTTCAAAATACGTCTACGGGCAAAAGAATGAAACTGGATCACTATGGTATACCGTATACAAAAATTAATTCAAAATGGATTAAAGAACTGAAACCACAAAACTCCTAGAAGAAAACTGGTAAGTTCCTTGACATCAGCCTTGGTGATTTTTTTTTTTTGCTATGACTCTGAAGGCAAGGGAAACAAAAGCAAAAAATAAACAAATGGGACTATGTCAAACTAAAAACCTTCTGCACAGCAAAGAAACCAAATATATGAAAAGGTAAAAGGTGACGTTTGTTCTTCAAAGGACAGTATATACTGAAATAAGAAATTTACTGTTACAAGCCTGGATGGCCGAGGCTCTTGTTTCACTAGCCTACAAAAAAGGTCACATGGTTTTCCCATAAGGAGTTAATATCCAAAATATATAAGGAACTAATAAAATTCAGTAACAACAACAAAAAACAGTCCAATTAGAAAATGGGCAGAGGATCTGGATAGACATTTTTTTCCAAAGACAACACACAGATGGCCAACAGGCACATGAAAAGATGCTCAACATCATTAATCAGGGAAATGCAAATCAAAACCACAGTGAGATACCACCTTACACCTGTCAGAATGGCTATTATCAAAAAGACAAGAAATAACAAGCATAGGAAAGGATGTGGAGAAATGGGAACCCTTCTGCACTATTGGTAGGAGTGTAAATTGGTGCAGTCACTGTGGAAAACAGTATGGAGGGTCCTCCAAAAATTAAAAATAGAACTACCATATGATTCAGTAGTTACACTTCTGGGCATCTATCTAAAGAAAACAAAGTGCTAATTTGAAAAGATATATGAACCCCTATGTCACTGCAGCCTCATTTATAGTAGACAAGATACAGAAACAAGTGTCCATTCATGGATGAATGGATAAAGAAGATGTGGATAAATGGATAAAGATATATACACACACAATACAACAGAACATTATTCCGCCAAAAAGAATGAAACCTTGCCATTTGCAACAACATGGGTGTACCGTGAGGATATTACGCTAAATGAAATAAGTCAGATAGAGAAAGACAAATACCACATGATTTCACTTATATGTGGACTCTGAACAAACAGACAAAACAAAACAAAAGCCAGACTCAAGGATAGAGAGAACAGACTGATGGTTGCCATAAGGGAGGGAATTGAGGGAGCAAAATGCATGAAGGGAATCAAGAAGCACAAACCTCCAGTAATAAATAAGTCATGGAGATCAATGTACAGCACGGGGAATACAGTCAATACTATTTTATTAACTTTGTAGGTTTACAGACAGTAACAACTTATTGTGATGATCATTTCACAATATATACAAATGTCAAATCACTAAGTTGTACACCTGAAACTAATATAAGATTGTATGTCAATTATACTTTAATTAAAAAAAACTTTTTTCTACAATTAGAAAAAAAACCTTTAAAATATACTCTGTAGTGATTTCTATTTTTAAACATTCTTCACATAGACTTTTCACATGAATAGAGAGGTATTTAGTTGCAAACTGAGGTTTGTAAAACTTGCAAGTAAGTAAAAAAATGTAACTAGTCTTATAATATTAACCGAAATATTTGGAAATTTAATTTTCAAACATAAGTCCTGCTCCTGAAACAGAAGAATTTTATATATGAGAAAATGGCAGTGTGATCACTATTATGTTTTCAATGATTGATCAATGGCCACAAAAAAACTCTGAATCAAAGAATTCAGACTAAAACCTTATTTTATCCATAGGCTTTTCTGTAGGGAAAAAAAAAAAATCTCATTACCTCTCACGGGACTAGGGCTTGGGACAAATCCCTATCGCCAATCAAATGAAGAAATGTACCCCAAGTACCCAGCACAATGCCAATCATGAAGTATTAGCGAATAAAACTGGTGAAGGTTAGTGGTAATAACGGACCAAACTTAGACTACATTTAACAAAAAGACACACTGTATTCAGTAAGTAGATTAACTTATTTTAAAATCCAATGTCATATCCTCTGTGGCTCAAAGCAACTGACTGTGACAAAACTTTTATTTATAGGTGAGACAGAGCTGTCCAGCAGAGCCTCCATCCAAGAAAACAGAACTGACAGTAGAGACTAAGGAAATTAACTTTTCAGGCACCCTACAGTTTTGAAAACATTCTCATTCAATTATTATAGAAAGCTGGGATTTAACTAGAGTAAAAATTAACATCACTTAAAAAACTCGAATAAACAATGTTACAAAGAAGAATTTAGAACATTTACTACTAATAAGCAAACTAACTCTCCTCCTTAACCTGGGTTCAGTTGGGAAAGAAAACACCCAGGCATTTCGACAGCCAGCCCCTCTTGCAAAATGTTTCTTACAAAACATCAGAATTTTATCAAGACCATCATTTCTGTAAACTGCAGGCCTCAATCCATGAGTGGATCCTAAAAACAATTCAGTGAGTCACAGATGGCTTAAGAAAAATAAATGGAAAACACCAGAGGGTACCACACAAAATAAGGGTAAACACCATTTTATGAATTGCTTGTCAGTGATATTACATGTGTATGGGTTTGGAGGGGGAGTGTAAGATGCATTTCTTATTGTGGGTTGTAGAAAGCTTGAAAGTTACTCATCTAACTAAGCTGTCTGGCTACCAGATTACATGATTACACAGTTTTTTCAAACAAAGGCATATTGTTTGGCACAGGGTGTTTTTAAGCAGAAACACAAAGGGAATGGAAGTCAAAGTTGCTTATGTTACACGCTGGCCTTAATTACACCACTGAATGTTCAATATTAGCATAGCCCAGTCCCCAGGCAGCCGGAGCACAAGACTGAAGCTGACTCCAAACAAGGAACCCAAGAAACTGGTACAGCAGGAAGTGGGAGACTGGGAAGCGGTCATCCCTGCGTGATGCTCTGGGTGCACATTCCAAAGAGATTATTCCACATGGTTCTCAGGGCTGGCGTCTAACCATTTCATGAAAAGAGGGAAGGAAACAGGCGTTTGCTTCCAAGGGACCGAATCTGGACGTCTTAAACACAGTTCAACAACTCCTGACTCTGGCCAAATCCAAAGGTGAACATCAAGGTGGAACATTAAAAATGCACTCAAAAAGCAACAGGGTGGAGCTCCTGCTTCTCGACGAAGGCAGCCTGAGCCAGGGAAAGGGCTCTTGGACTTGGAGAGGGAGATCCTGCCTTCTGAGTGGGCGAAGTGAAAACACAAGGAGAGGGATGGAAAGGTTTCTGACATCCTGAGCAGGCTGGCGAGATGCCCCGCGTAGGGGCTGGGACGGGGGCTGGCCTGGCCGCAGGGATAGGCTGCCTCTTTGTCCGAGGCCCAGCCCAGATGCCACGTTGAGAAGCTCAAGGACAAATGGGAAAGTTTTTCCTGTACTCCCATCTTCCTCGGCCCCAACAACCTCGCCTCGGGTCAGCTAGCAACTTCCTCCTCCCCTCCCATCTCCTTTGTCCTGGCCTCTACCCCTCCTTCCCCAGACCCCTACCCCGGCACGAACCTCTCCCATACCATATTCCTTCGCCCTCTCCAGCCCCGCTCCCTTCCTTCGCGCCCGCTGGCCCTTTGGCTCCCGACCGGCGGCAGGGGCTGGGGGCGCACAAACCCCCGCTGGGGGACGCGGCAGGCGGAGGCGGTGGCCACCCGGACCCGAGCCCGTGCAGGGCAGCCGGCCGTGCCGCCCAGGCCCTCAGGGGCGTAGGCCTGAGCCTCTCTTGCAGCAAGTGCCAAAGGAACAAGACCCCTGGCCGCGACTTTTCCCCCACCTCCCGTCAGGGCTGGCGCGGCAGCTTACGTGCAGTCCTGGTTGAAAGAGAAGCAGCTGAGCGCCGCCTCGGCCCCGCATGGGGGGCCGTCCGCGGCCTCGGCCTCCATCGGGGGCTCGACCCGCGGAAGCCGCAGCTACGAGCCGGCGACAGCCACCTCAGCAGCCCGCTGGCGCGGGCTCCGCGGGCCGGGTTGCCGGCCCGGCTCCACCCCAGTCCCCGCCCCGTCCCCGCTTGGCCCCGCCCCATCCAGCTTGCCCCGCCCCTCCAGCTGGTCCCGCGGAACCCTGCCGCTGAGAGGGCGGGGTCCCAGTCTGAGGCCACCATTGGCTATGAGCTTACGCGTTGCGCCCCCGTTGACCAATTGGCGACGGATGTGGGCGGAACCTCTGCTGGAGGTCCGCCCCCAGAACCTGGCTGCGGCTCACCATAGGGCGAAGTCGCGTGACTCAGAGGCTGCAGGCCACGTGGTGTTATTTTCATCGCCTGAGCCGCGGGGCGTAGAGGGAGCAAGAGTGCCGCCGCAGAGGGGCCTGGCGAACGTGCCTCTTCCCATCCCACCCCAAATCTCATTACGTGTAACTGTCGGTCAGTTAAGCTTACAGAGTTTAGTAGAGAGTTGGACGCCAGAGCCCCACCCTCTTGCAGAATCTTCAAGCTGCTCTCAGAAAGTTTTTCTAAAACCGGGATGCTAAGGCCAGACAGAAGTGAAATTATATTACCGATTGCCCTGCTGTTGAGAACTCTTACTACATGACGAGCCCTGTGTTAACTGTGTATTACTTCGTTGAATTCTTATAGAAAATTTTGTATGGAAAGTGTAATTATGCCCAATTTAAAGAAGCGTCCATGAAAGCATGCGACTGCCAAACAATCTGAAATAACAGTAAATGTTAAAATGTGGATTTTGTCTTATTTCAAGACCCGTGCACCAAACGACTCTGCTAGATAGTATTTGGCAAAGCCTGTCTGATCTGTAGCTTAAAAAAAAAAAAGAAAGAAATGTGTATAGATGGTGTATTTTATGAAGGGGATAAAATCTTGAAGACTGCGCAGTTAAAAACTCACATGATTTGAGATGAATACTCACAAGTCTCTCTTCCTAAGGTAAATTCATGTGCCATGTAGAATACCAACACAATTAATGAACCAGTAGCTCTGCTAAGCTTTGGATTTATATAATTCCTGACAAATTTTTAGTTCAGCTTTTCAAAATTTGAGATAAAGTGACATTTTAGTTACTGTTATACCCCAGATTTTCAAGTTGGAATTATTCAAATTTACCTAATTTGTGACAAAGCTGTACATACAAAAAAGCTATATATAATACGCCCACACTGTGAAAACTTGGACCTAGAATGGGTGAGTGAAGAGCACTGTTTCGCTTAAGCTTTTCTGGTTGGATTTCCGGTTTGGGTTTTCTAAAATGCAAATATAAGAGCTTCTTCTCTCAATGCTATTATTCTTTCTCTCAACTGATGTAAAAATAGTTCAGCTGATAGATCCACAGATGTTGATTGCTCTTTAGTTGATTGTGTGGTGTTGTATAAATGGTTCTAAGTGAAAAAGAGCTGTTGTTTGGAGGCTTTAACTGTATTATATTTTGACCTCTCAGATCAAAATGCTTCTCCTCACCACTCCAGCTCAGCCAAATGCTGTCCTCCTTTCTGTTCTGTTTAGAAAAGCAGGGTCTGACATGCTAAGTTGTTGGGAGAATTGCATAAAGTGCAGAATTAAGGTTTTTAAAGTTGAAGCTTTTATTTAATGGGTTTGGGCTTTATGGGGTAAAATTGGGAGCTGGTGATAGTTTTTCAGCAGGAGTGTTTTGTGATAAAAACTGTGACATAGGCAGATAAACTCGGCCAGGGTGTGCAGAACAGATTAGAAAGGGGGAAAAGCCTAGACTAATGTGAAATTCTAGGAGTGAAGGGATGTGAGATACAGGCTATTGGATGGCAGCAAGGCCAGAAAGATTAGGACAAACCCAAGGGGTTTCTTTTTTTAATGAAATATATTTGAAATATAACATTGTCTAAATTTAAGGTATACAACCTGTTGGTTTGATATATTTACATATTGTAATATAATTGCTACTGTATGTATAATCGCACCTCTGTTGTGTCACACCAAGAGATATTTTGAGACAGTGCTGTCCAATAGAAGGATAATGTGACCCACAGAGGTGAGCCCCATGTAATTTTAAGTTTTCTAGAAGCCATGTTAAAGAAGGTAAAAATAAATGGACAAAATAATTTTAATAATATTTAGCAAATACATCAAAATATTTCAATAGGTTATCAATGTAAAATGATTAATCAGCTAGTTTAGTTTTTTTTTAGCGTAAGTATTTAAAATCCAGTGTGTCTTTTACTTATCTTATATCTTGATTTGCACTAGCTACAATTTAAGTGCTCCTGTGGTTGGTAGCTATCTTACTATTCAGAGGAATTTTGAGAGCATAAACCACAGGGCACAGTGGCTGATGGGAAGCTGGGTACCAAGGAGGAAGAGGGAAGAGTCAAAGCTGATTCTATGGTTAGGAAAGGGAAGCCCATCATGCTGCTTTCAGAAACTGGATGGGTGGACAGGTATTTAGGAAGATAGTTTCAGGCATGTTGAGATAACAGAACTGAATGCTTTTTGGAATTAAGGTTCAGGCCTTAGGTATGGAAGAAAACTGATCATCTTCCCAGCCCTACCTTTCTTGTGAATGATTCCTCTTGTATGTTTCCTACTGGGTTAATGGCCCACCATCCACCACACCACCCCCTGTGGAAGAAATAATTTCCCAGAGCTGCCTCATCTGTTTTCATTTTTCCCAAGACAACACAGAAATCAATATTTTTATATAAATTTGTACTTATGTGGGGGCCAAATATTACAGCCGCAGGATGAACACAAAGGACAAGACAAAACACACACACACACACACACACACACACACACACACAAAGAGATCTCTTGCTAAAAGCTGCCTGCCTAGCAGCCTCTGTGTTTATTTTTTATATCTCAGCCTTCAAGGCTAAATTATTCTTTCCCAGGGAGAGAAAAAGAAAAAGAGCAATCTTGTTTTGGTTCTCATCATTCTGTTTTTGATCACACATCAATAGTTGTGGGAAAAACAATCAAGTCATGTGTATTTGTACATTTGATTTATATATTACTTGATTTATGTATTAAGCCCATTAATCCCACATTTCTCTCTTTTTATTTATTTTTTAAGTAGTACATAGATATAATATAGAATATAGCAAGTAGATAGTTTCTAACAGAAGGCTTTTAACAGAGTTTACTTCTCCACATTCTGTAGTATAAAATAAAAGTCTATTTCTTGAATTTATGTGAAGTAGAATAACGATAGAAAATAAATTTAGTGTAATTAGAAGGTAATTGCAGGGAACCCTCCTACACTGCTGGTGGGACTGCAGATTAGTTCAACCATTGTGGAAAGCAGTATGGAGGTTCCTCAAAAAACTCAAAATAGAAATACCGTTTGACCCAGGAATTCCACTCCTAGGAATTTACCCTAAGAATGCAGCAGCCCAGTTTGAAAAAGACAGATGCACCCCTATGTTTATCGCAGCACTATTTACAATAGCCAAGAAATGGAAGCAACCTAAGTGTCCATCAGTAGATGAATGGATAAAGAAGTTGTGGTACATATACACAATGGAATATTATTCAGCCATAAGAAGAAAACAAATCCTACCATTTGCAACAACATGGATGGAGCTAGAGGGTATTATGCTCAGTGAAATAAGCCAAGCCGAAAAAGACAAGTATCAAATGATTTCACTCATATGTGGAGTATAAGAACAAAGAAAAAATACTGAAGGAACAAAACAGCAGCAGACTCACAGAACCCAAGAACAGATTAATAGTTACCAAAGGGAAAGGGACTGGGGAGGATGGGTGGGAAGGGAGGGGCAAGGGGGAAGAAGGGACATTACGATTAGCAGATGTAATGTTCGGGGGGCACGGGGAGGGCTGTACAACCCAGAGAGGACAAGCAGTGAATCAGTGGCATCTCACTACGCTGATGGACAGTGACTGTAATGGGGTTGCGGGGGGGGGGAAACCTGATGAAGGGGGTAGTGTAATCACCATAATATTACTCATTTAACTGTAGATTAATGATATCAAAATAAACTTATTAAAAAAAAAGAAGGTAATTGCAAGTGAGCATGTCTATGCCTATAGACTGAGTTTTGATCTGATCTGGGCAAGGGCAACAAAATATCTACAGGTGCAGAAGATTTCTCTTAAAACTGGGGGTGGTGAGGTTCTAAGCCTCACCTCTGTTGGCCCCCAATTTCTCACCTGATGGCCTCTCTGTGACTGTGACTGTCTTAGGTTGTTCCTCCCTTGAGGAATCTTACCTGTCTTTGGCTAACCAGCCATCTTCTGGGGCCATAAAGGGAGATGTAAAGTTGGTAAGTGAGAGAGAAGTAATATTCTTTGAAAAGGTTAGTTTTCCATTTCTTTGCAGATTTATGCCCCATGTTCTCTATGTCTAGTACTTGTCTTGAGGTATCTTTGCTAGTTGAAAGGATTATGATGCACATTAATTTTAAGTATGAGGCACAAATTCTAGTAAAGAGCTGAATTTAGGAAGAAAGAAGAAAAGCTATAGAAGTAACAGATGGAAGAAAATATGAGAAGATTGATTATTTCTTTGACATAATTTCCTGTAGAGTAATGTAAAGCATGTGTGGATTTTAACAAACTACTAATTAAATTAAGTACACACATTAACAGAACAGGAATACAGATACATAGTAAAAGAAAAATCAGACAAATTAAAGCAACACATTTCTGGAAACTGTTCACATCCCATATGTTCTTTTACCAGCAGATAATCTATAGTAGCATGACTCTGAAGCACCACAACTTGCACTTCTCCTAGCTCTTGATTGAGTTCAGATAATACAGAAGTAGTCAAATTCGTTGTCTCACTGTACTCACGGGCCAGCTTAGATATTTTCTTTTGCATTCCAGTGACAAGTCCAGGAACCAGCAGGATGAATGCTGTTGCAACTGCAACAGAGGCGGGATCTAAAAGCTTCAAGGTGTTGTCACAATCAGACTGCAGAGCTCAGAGAAGTCTTCATGACTATTTCCCGGATAATCTATTACAGCAGGAAGGATGCATCCTGCACCACAAAACCATTTTCCTTATTTTACTTAATTTTATGTAATTAATACTTGTTCTGCTGAAATCTAGTTCTTTACTAGTTTAGGAGTAATAACCAGTGACTATAAATGATAAAACTTACAAATGACAATGGCTAAAGATCTGATGAGAACTTACTATAAGACAGTTGACATGAGAAAATATGAATCTTTTTGTAACACAAAACATTCAGTAACAAAGTTTAGCATCATTCCCTTTGACAGTGTTTTCCAGGCAATTATATATCAGATAAATAGCCAAATTAGCCAAATACTTTCCCCGATGAGGAGAAAAATTCCTCTGACATGTTCCAGGGGCCCTCTGGAAAATATCATAGTTAACTAGAGGTAAAAGCACCATTTTGAATTTGATTTTGGGAATGTCAGAAAGTTTTTAAGGCACTTGCCTAAATAGCCTTAAAGGTTATTATTAAATACTACTTATTATTTAACCAGTATGACAGTAAAAAGGTTTAAAGGGAAATACAGGTTATCTAGTTGTTAACAGCACTTAGCTTACAGTCCTTTTAATACTAAGATCTTATTTTCTTAAGCGTTCAATAAACAGCTGTATTTAAGAACAAAGTTACCTTCTTTTACTTTCAATACAATGCCTTTCCATTCCTTATATCTTCTCTTATTAAAACACACATTCTTTAGCATACAGAAATGTTTTCCTTGTTATATTAAGTAGTTTTAATTAGAACTTAAAAACATTAGGTACCTTAACCTTCAATGAACATTGAAAAATAGGCCATTGTAAACTGTAACACCAGTTTAGTTTGAAAAGAATCAGATGGATACATTTATGAACATATTTTATCATTTCTGAAAATGTGCCTGATAGCACAATTTCTCACCGAGCATAAAATATGTCTATACAACTTAGCAAAACTCTAAGAATTTTGGTTACCACAAAAATTCTTAGGCTATTTGCAGATATACACACTCTTATACATTAATGTATTATTATTATTAAGATGTTCATTTGTTATACTTGTTTATGCACTCTTTAGCAACCATGCTAGATTACTTATAAAACTTTTACTAAATATTAGACAAAGTCAAGCCTTTCTTTAAGCATCTTTTTGAAAGATTTAACAGATAACATCAACTTAAATGACTTTAAGTAAAGTTAGGCAGCTGATAAGTATAAGGACATGTCCGTTTCAGTTAAACTTAAGTTAGCATTAATGCTTAATATCTTTTATTAGAATTTTCTGGGAGCTTTAGAATGTCTAATTTTCACAAGTGCTTGTTTGTGAATTAATTTTTCTTAATACCATCCAGAGGTAGAAAAACATTTTTTATTTACACACTTAGACACAAAGACTGAGACATAATGACTACAGTTAGCAACACTGTTCATAAAAGAACATATATTCAGATAGATAAACTGGTACAAAGATTTGAGTTACTAATATTCAATTTCCCTCTTTCTTTTTAGCTTACTTGATTAAAGGTATCTCAATTTTCAAGAATACACTTTAAGGGTGAGTAGTCCACATGACTGAGTTAAGGTTTAGATGGTCCCAGACTAAAAGGGACCGATGAAGGCTCTGTACTGATAGAGATTGTGTGTGTCCAGGGGGCTGGAAGTGAAATGCAAGTACAATTCTAGCACCAGTTATTTAAAGCCAGGCTGTATTGCAGAAGATAAATTTCTTCCATTTCAGGGAGTCTAGTTTAAAAACCTCTCAAATTTGTGAAAATACTGATGAATCCAATAAGTAGAATAGATTTTCACTAAAAGAATTTAGAAAACTAGCTCCATATTGTAGTAGTTCATGGGACTTTTGACTATTTTCTTTCCTTGTGGCAAAATATATTTAGCTGCATAACATTATATTGCATACTTCTTCCAGGGGCCAAGCCTCTCTAATCAGAGATTTAAAACTGGTAGCCCACGCTAATCATCTTTTAAGTGGCTAACGGGTGCTCAGACACATTTTATGAGATAAAGAGTACAGCATTTAGCCAGGAATAAGAGCAATCTCTTACCTTGCAGTAGCGGGCATCAGGTTCCGTGAAACTGATGAAGTTAGAAGAGAGTTAGGAACGCCTCTGGCCTCACTCAGAGGCCAGGGCAGCCTGAAAAAGCAGGCTGGAGGTCAGAGAGACAGAAAGAGAATCACTTCTCATGGATACTCAGTCGGGCAATTGGGGTTTGATTCCAGACACGTGGGCCTTTGAGAAGCCGCTGAAGTGTAACCTCAGCCTAGACTCTCGCAGTTGCCCAGGGCTTTCTTCGGTCCCACGCATCCAAGGAGATGCCTCTGAAAGGGAATCCTGCCCTCCACTCACATGACTTTCCCTGTTCCTGAGGGAGAAGGGGGATGCACTGAGGGAGATGCAGGGGAACCTGTTGCTCAAGACTTTGAGATCAGCAGCCGGGCTAATCCCATTTAGGTGACTGATGAGCGCCCAATGTTGTGTGCCATAGATGGCTTCCTTCTATAAGGACAGTAAAAGAAAAGGCAGTCTTGGATGCCAATACTCACCTCTGAGGTTATCTCAGACGAGCCCCTGAAAATAATGCCGGGGTTCTTGTTTGCAGAGCTGAAGAATAAATAAACTTACCAAACAGTCAAGGTAGGAGAGCTAAGGGGAGGCTTTTATTTAGAGATACAGTGAGAGGACAGACAGCTCCTGGCTCACATTAGGAGGGGACAAGAGAGCCCTGTGCACATGATTTTGACAAATTGTAGGGCTGTTTTATATTCTTTGAGGAAGTATTTTCTATTGGAATCTTTCTGAAGGAGTTTGAAAATGAAAGGAGGGTACAGTAAAAGCAAACTTCTCCCTATCTGCCAATTAACAGTTTCCTCTTCAAGGAACCAAGGACAACATTCTTGCACAAAGTGCAAGAATTTTGCTGATTGTCCATTGGTGACTTTTATACTTCTACCTCCAAGCTTTAGAGTTAAGCTGTAAGTGGGCTTGAGATTTAAACCATGGACGATGTTGTTTAAAGCAATTAAGTCAACTAAAAGTTTTTCTTTCACTTTCACTCCTGTGGAGAGGAGTAATCCCTGTAGTAATTGTCTGTATTTCTTTTCTAGCGAATGGGCATTCCCCATTTTATCTGTTTTATATGCTGAAGGTCCTGCTTACCCAGAGCAGACGAACGCCTCCGGTCCTGCAGCCGCGACAAGTCCTGCCAGGTCCCACCAGAAAAACCACGGTGCCTAAGACAGGATCAAGTCCTGCCAAGTCGCACCAGGAAAATTACGGTGCTTAAGACAGGCTCAAGTCTTCGTGCCCCATGTTGGGCACCATATGTGGGGGCCAAATATTACGGCTGCAGGATGAACACAAAGGACAAGACAAAACACACACACACACACGCACACACACACACACACACACACACACACTCACAAAGAGATCTCTTCCTAAAAGCTGCCTGCCCAGCAGTCTCCCTGTTTATTTTTTACATCTCAGCCTTCAAGGCTAAGTTATTCTTTCCCAGACCTCAAGGGTAAATTATTCTATCCCAGGGAGAGAAAAAGAAAAAGAGCAATCTTGTTTTGGTTCTCATCATTCTGTTTTTGATCACACATCAAAGAGTTGTGGGAAAACAATCATGTCATGTGTATTTGTACATTTGATTTCTATATTACTTGATTTATGTATTAAGCTCATTAATCCCCCACACATAAATCTATATTTATTTTGTATAAGCTTGTGCTGTTATGTAAACAGTTTAAATGTTAACAACTAATTCTTATTTAAAAAAAAACACTGGCTGGCTGTGGTCTGTGGAGGGTCAGTGTGTGACCTCTGCTGGAGGTGTAAGCAGCCTCTTGGAGAGGCTCCACTCTCAAAAAAAATTCCCAGAAGTCCATTGCTATAAAAAGACAAAGAAAAAATTACATATAAATGCAAAGGTATTGAGTTCAGTTATTGTCGAGCTGGTTTTTATTTTTTTAAGTTCCAGTTCTAGTTCTAGGTTCTGTGCGAGAGAAAACTTAAAAGATTTAAATGTTGGGCTTATGGCATCCTAATCCTTCCACTTTCTTAGAACAGAAATTTCAATGTTCAGTAACATAGGCAAAGGATATCCTGAGGAGGAAGGGGACACATCAGTTTACCGCCAGCGGGAATAAGACTTTGGCTTTTCCTCCTGCCAACTGAAATTCCTAAGCGTCTGTCTTTTCCAAGAAAAAAAATGTCCATTATTTCTAGGGAAATTGGTAAATCAACAAAAATTGGAGGAATGAAGCCGAGCTCTGAAAATCAAGCATCCTTGTAGTACAAAATTGCAGGCCGCAATCCAACTAATGGGAAGACTTCCTATTTATGTAACACTCAGGTTGTAATTTTAAAATACGGAGGAGGGCATGCACAGCGCATTAACAGGGGAAGCTGGAAATGAGACATCCTGCCTGATGCAACCCTCATGTCACCCAATGAGGTTGTCCAGAAGACCCAACTGACTATAATTAGAGTAACTACTAGGTGAGCAAACACCACTCCTGTCCTCTTCTTTTTATAAAATCTGTTCTATTTTTATAAAATCAAGTCACAGGCAATGATCTCCTTTTTCTTTTCTGCTATGTTTCAACACTCAGAACGTGAGCTGACAAAGAGCAGAGCCACGGTGGACAAGTATATGGTGGTGCTTTGAGAAAAGAGTAATGGAGGAAGGGCCTGGAGACGATACAGAATGAGTGACTTGGGGATGAGGAGGAGGGAAGGGTGAGGTGTCACGAAGAGAAGGAAGCTCAAGGAGTCAGCCCCACAGTTCTGGAGTAGGAGGGAAGAGGTTGGACTATACAGTGGTTTCTCAGAAAGGGCGTGATCCCATCGGATTGGCAAACAGGAAGCCCCAGCCAGAGGTACGGCTGAGCAGCATGCACAGTTGGCCTTTTTCATTACTAATCATAGTGCTGTCTGAATGAGAATGCATAGCTGTACTGGATGAACAGTCCCTGATATATGCCTTTGCTCCCAAAATGGAACCACTATTTCTGGTTTTATTGATTAAACAAGGGAGGGCAGGGGGGCTAAAACCAACAACCATTCTAATATTCCTTGGCTTACATACTTTGTCTGAAGAGCAAGAAACAATGTTATTTAATTAAAGAGTGAACTGGTGTTCCTGTCTTCATTTTCCCCTTTACCTTTCTTATCTTTGCTTCCAGAATAATCTTCCTAAAACACCAAGGCAAATCACAAGGTCTCCATGAGCCATAGCTTGCTGATCAGCTGACATTCATGAAGACACTATAGTTGTGAACATAACTTGAGCTAAGTGTCTGTTACTCCAGACAAGGTAGAGAAGTTCGATCATGGAGCTTCTGTTCACTGGGACATCTTAAGACCAGCCAAGATTACAGAGAAGGTTCAACAGGTGAGCCAAATACCCTGACTTGAGTTTTAGTGTATAAATACACATATCTGGAAATAGAAAATAAAGCTTTATAGCAAGCTTGGCTTGAAACCTCATGCATCTTCTCGTTGAATGCCCACTGCATCTGTCCTGTCCAGAAGACTGCCCCCATCATGAAGCTGTGTAAACCAAGGTCGAGAGATGTTGGCTAAGTTGAGAAAGATCTTAGGGCAGTTTGCGATTCCCGGGTCACCGTTTCACACTGCCTCTCCAACTGCTGTGGCTCAAGGCTAAAATAGAATTGGCATCTTAACCTGTACTCCATCCTATAAAGGGACGGGGAGGCAAGGGTAGAGAGAAAGAGGCAGCACGGAGCCAAGGAGGCCACTGGCCAAACGCAGCCAGGAGGGTGTGGAGTCCTGCACCTTTTCAAAGCTTTGTGTACATTTGTCAGAAGTACTGCTAGAGGGGTCTAAAGACATCTTCTGTTCCCAAGAAAAGGGTCAACCTGCAATTATGGGCAGGGGTGGCTAGTTGATAAGTGGCACTGTTGGACTCCAAGTTTCTTCCTGGTCTAGAGGGATGGCTTTCAGACTGGTGACCATTCATTGGAGTTCTTATCTGGGAAAAAGGTGCTTTGGGGAATGGGAGAGAGGGCTAGGACTCATGATGCTTGGTGAGCAGTGCCATCTAGGGACCTGCAGTATTTAATACCAGAAGGGATGGAGAGCTGGTCCTGAAGCCCCAGGAAGAGTCCTGGAGGCTCCCCACAGGTGATTCCCAAACCTCTTTACTGTCTATACATGGAAAACAAAGAGGCCTCGCTCACCACATCCTCTGCTGAAGGAAGAGTTTGGAAGGGTTTTGCATATTCATTCATCTGACACATTTTTATCATGTGCCTATAATGCACCTGGTTCCAAGTCCTGCGATGTGCCATGGGACAAAATACATAAAAGTCCCTGCCCCACGGTCAAAAACCATAAGCCAATAAACACACAAACAATAGAATGGAGACTATCTCAGATGGTGATGAGTGCTAAGAAGAAAAATAAAGCAGTGAAATGCCTTGGGAAATATTGGGGGTAGATTGCATAGAGAGTGGGCAGGGGGGCATCCCGGGAAAGTTCCACTGGAACAAAAATCCCTGAGGAGAGAAGGGAACAGCTTGAGCAGCATGTGGGGAAAAGCATTCATGGCAGAAGGAACACAAGTGCTTATGGGCGGTGTTTGGAAGAGAGAGAAAAAATAGGAAAAGAGAAATGTTAATGCCTGGATTCTGGGGGAAGGATTGAAACTACCAGGCGTTCTGACTTATGTTTGATCAGAATTACTCAGCAGCTGTGTTGAAAATAAATTGGGGATGTCTTGGGAGGTTCACAGTCGGTCCAGCAGGCTTAACCGCTCCAGAAAGCCCAGTGTTAGGTTTATTTAACATTGTTGAGCAAGTACTTTCCGAGCTCATTTAGATCTCTTTCTTCTAAGGGCACCCACTGTCTTCTTGTGGGATCCGAGAAAGTGAAAATAGGCCCTGATAAGCTGACTGTGATGTCCCCAACAGTTGTAAAAAAGGCCAACACGAGGCCAATGGAAAACAGTTTCTCTCAAGGCCACGCCACAGCTACGAAATGACTAACGTTAAGTGACTAATTCTTTCTTATCAGTGTCTTTCCCAGACTCGCTCTGCTCCTCCCACCTCCTGAACAATGATTTCTGAGATAACTATTAAAATACCGCACTTCATGACCATCTCTATCCTCGACCTGATTCCTGTTTCTCCTACCCTTCCCGCCTTAGAATCATATATCACAACCCAAATCCTGCACAAAACCCCTTCCCACCACCCCTTTTGGGGATACCCCAGGGTTCTTTGGTTGACATACCCCCTGGCTGCAATAAGTTAATACAACTAAACACTGACTGGGTGAGCTTGGTGGTCTTTACCTATAACTGTTACCAGCCTCCAGTGTCTTGTAGAACAAAACTGGAGGAAATGATTACTTGTTACCATCAAATTCTGTGAGTTTGAAGCTGAGACATTGCACCCTGCCTAAGATGTCTTGTGTACCCATTGGAAAACAGGGTATGATCAATGAAATTGATTGTATTGTCAAATATTTTAGAAATAGGAAATGGGTATTATTTTTACAGGTTGCCTCTTATCTGTCTGGTGCCTCCAGCTGCTAACATTTTTTGCTTGAACATTTATGCTGTGGGCCCTCTTGGCTTGACTGGGGCTTTGCACCCTTCCCTCCTGCCCTGGGCCTCCTGGGACTTTCTCAGGCAATGCACAGATGTCCAGAGAAAGCCCAGACTGGCTCTTGGCAAAACAATGTACATTTCCTCAGCACACCTGGTGGGTGAGTGCCAAGTATAAGCTATGGTGAACCCCTAAATCAGACTGGCATCTTGAAAAGCTCATTGCAGCAGAAGTAAAGGATGCAGAGGCAGGATAGGTAAGTAGAGGGAAAGACCAGGTGGGAGGCTGGCGTATCAGTCCAGGTTGGAGATGACTAGACCTCAACTCAGGGGATAGCTGGGGGATGAGGGTGAGGCTCTAGGGCTCAGTGGCCTTTAGTCATGGCAGTAAGGAGAGATGGCCCAGCGATGGAGTGGTTTCAGCCTAATGCAAGTTCCCTCAGGCCTCCCTGGCTTCTCAGGGGAAGCGAGACTATGCCATCAGTTACCACATTCACTGGAGGTTGCCTCTGCCTTCTATAGGATATTCAGCTCCCTTCAAAGCCTTTCTCGGTAATTAGCTAGGGGCCCCCGGAAACGTCTTACATGTACAGGCACCTGCCCTTTTGGGTCTGACTACATGCATCTCCCTGCTGGTGGAGGCCCCTGAGGATGATGCCTCACGATAGCCAGGACTGTGCCAGCTGCTGCCATCGTAACAACATCCAAGTTTGTTGGTTTTTTTTCCCAATACTTTCCCTGTTTTTAGTGAAATGGTCATTTGTGCTTTCTCCATTCTTATGTTAATGTGATGAATTATATTGATTCATTTTTTAATTGAGGTGACACTCACATTAAATGAACCTTTTTTTCTTTTTCTTTTGCAGCACAATATATTGCCTGGCTGTAGTATTTGGGTATGTATGTTAATAGGTATGGATCTAACACCATTGGGAACTCTTCTCTTGAGACAGAGCAACCCTAAAAGAAAACCTCAAAATGTACAAGAGCAATAAATATCAAACTTTCTAAAGTGTGGAAATAAGAAATACCAGCCATTTCTGGGATCATCTTAAGGAAATCTGGCGACCACCGGTCCAGGTGGCTGGTGTTAGCAGTGCTAATCTTTGAAACATATCACCACAGTTGGGCCCAATTACTTTTATGTCTATCACCAACACATGCTTGGATGTGTTAAACAGACTGTGGTCCTTGGTACGGATGAGAACCCTTCTTTTTACAGGTGGAAGCCTCCATCATGAAGGTTGGTGAGCCCAAAGATGCCCTGTGCTTTGGTGAACATACAATGTCAATAGCCTCTGGTGACGTGAGTGTGGGTAAGAATGCCGTCTGGGTCAGATATGTATGGATCCACCCCAGAGTGAGGAGATCATGTCGATCCTGAACATTGAATAATTCTACTTCTCCGTGTGTTCATAGTCTGGTCCCGCAGATGGCTTTGGCCCGATTATGTGGATATTAATAAATTCATTCTGCATCAGTTTACCACCAAGTATCCACAGATTTCCCTTTCCTTTCTCTGTCTTAGATGCCACCAGCTGCAGAAATCTGTGGTAAAGATAAAACTCCTGATAAAACTATACCTCACCATCCTTCAACCACTAAATTCTGAACAGCAGCTGACTTGAAGGCCCAGTTTACAGGAGACTGGCCAGCGTAAGTGATTTGCGTCACTTTTACTGGGTTGATCTGAAAATACAGCCACCAAGGAATTGTTCCCATGTGTGCAAGGGAAGGCAGGGCAAAGCAGTCCCATCGATCTGCTCGGTCTGTGGTGGCGGGTGGGGTGGGGTGGGGTGGCCGGAGGGGCCCGAGGGCAGGTTCCTGGCTCCACCTGCAACCCTGGGCTAATTCTCATTTCTTGCGTGGACCTTTGAAAAGCAGAAATTTGCTCCACTTCTAGCTGCTGCTGGAGAATTTGAGCAATCTGCTTCCTTTCCACCTCTATCAATCCCTGATGCTCCAATTTTTTGAGAATTTTACCTTTAGATTTGTTTTTGCTTGGCAAATATTCCGTGTTATATTTCTTTAAAATTCCTTTTTCAATTCATCTGTTGTTGAGAATGCAGTCTCGCTCAGTTTCTTCATAATATCCTGCTTTTCTGGTATTGCACGTTGCTGGTAAATCTCAATGGCTGGGAAGCTTTTCTACAAACAGGTTATAAATTGACTATGAAGAATAAAGGCATTTTCCAAGTTTCCTTCTTCCAAATGCACAGATGCCATCCTCTCCATATCTACTCCAGATCTAAAACAGTGTCCTGGAGTGATATCTTCACTGATGGTAATATTACAACGAGGCTTGCCAAGGTCCTGGACTCACTCTTTTGGGCTGAGGGACACACCTGTATGGTCAGGGATAGTGGCTCATTTTTTCAGAGAATTCACAGTAAATGCCTGATCCATGCTGGCCTTTCTACAAAAAAAGATGTTCACTGTTTCTTGCAGGTGATATCATTATGCTACTTTGATCTAACCAGAAATATAGTGGGCCATAAAATTAGATTACCAATTTATTATGACAGGATGTAACTCAGAAACAGCCAGATGCAAGAGATGCATAGGGCAAAGTATGTGGGAAGGCACATGAACTCCCAGGCCCTTTTGGGGCACACCATTCTCTCAGCACCTCCCTGTGTTCATAACCTGGAAGCTCCAAAATTAACTTTTTGAGATCATCAATTCAGTGGCACTTAGTACATTCACGTTATTGGACAACCATCACCTCTGTCTAGTTCCAAAACATTCCCATCATTCTAAAAGAAAACTCTATACCCATTAAACAGTTATAAGAAACCACCATTTACCAGTTCCGGGCAACCACCAATTTGCTTTCTATTTCTATGTGTTTATCTATTCTACATATTTCATATAAATGGGGTCATACAATATGTGATATTTTGTGTCTGGCTTCTTAGCATTTTTTCCAGGCTAATCCTTATTCTAGTGAGGATCAGTATTTCATTTCTTTTCATCACTGAGTAATATTCCACTGAATGAATGTATAAATGACATTTGATTTATACATTCATCAGCTGATGGGCATTTGAGTTGTTTCCACCTCTTAGCTGTTGTGAATAGTGCTACCACGAACATGCCTGTACATGTAATTAATTGAGTACCTGTTTTCAAGTCTCTTGGGTATATATGTATCTAGGAATGGAATGGCTTGGTTATATGGTAGTTCTATGTTTAACTTTTTGAGGAACTACAAATCATTTTCCCCAGAGGCTGAACCATTTTATATGCCCATAGCATTGTACAAGGTCTCCAGTTTCTTCACTTCCTTGCTAACACTTGTTGTTTTCTATTTTTTTTTTAATTTTTATTAAGGTATTATTGATGTACACTCTTATGAAGGTTTCACATGAAAAAACAATGTGGTTACTACATTTACACACATTATTAAGTCCCCATGCATACCCCAATGTAGTCACCGTCCATCAGTGTAGTAAAATGCCACAGATTCACTATTTGCCTTCTCTGTGCTACACTGTTTTCCCCGTGACCCCCCACACCATGTGTACTAAACATACTACCCCTCAATCCCCATCTCCCCCCCTCCCGATTCGCCCTCCTACACCCCTCCTCTTTGGTAACCACTAATCCCTTCTTGGAGTCTGTGAGTCTGTGGCTATTTTGTTCCTTCGTTGTTTTGCTTCCCTGTTATACTCCACAAATGAGGGAAATCATTTGGCACTTGTCTTTCTCTGCCTGGCTATTTCACTGAGCATAATATCCTCCAGCTCCATCCATGTTGTTGCAAATGGTAGGATTTGTTTCTTTCTTATGGCTGAATAGTATTCCATTGTGTATATGTACCACCTCTTCTATATCCATTCATCTACTGATGGACACTTAGGTTGCTTCCATTTCTTGGCTACTGTAAATAGTGCTATGATATACACAGGCGTGCATATGTCTTTTTGACTCTGAGAAGTTGTATTCTTTGGGTAAATTCCAAGGAGTGGGATTCCTGGGTCGAATGGTATTTCTATTTTTAGTTTTATGAGGAACCTCCATATTGCTTTCCACAATGGTTGAACTAGCTCACATTCCCACCAGCAGTGTGGGAGGGTTCCCCTTTCTCTGCATCCTCGCCAGCATTTGTTGTTCTTAGTCTTTTGGATGCTGGCCATCCTTACTAGTGTGAGGTGATATATCATTGTGGTTTTAATTTACATTTCTCTGATGATTAGTGACGTGGAGCATCTTCTCATATGTCTGTTGGCCATCTGAATTTCTTCTTTGGAGAACTGTCTCTTCATATCCTCTGCCCATTTTTTAATCGGGTTATTTGCATTTTGGGTGTTGAGGTGTGTGAGTTCTTTACATATTTTGGATGTTACCCCCTTGTCAGATATGTCATTTACAAATATATTCTCCCATACTGTAGGATGCCTTTTTGTTCTGTTGATGGTGTCCTTTGCCATACAGAAACTTTCTGGTTTGATGTAGTCCCATGAGTTCATTTTTGCTTTTGTTTCCCTTGCTTGAGGAAATTCGTTCAGGAAGAAGTTGCTTATTCTTATATTCAAGAGATTTTTGCCTATGTTGTCTTCTAAGAGTTTTATGGTTTCATGACTTACATTCAGGTCCTTGATCCATTTTGAGTTTACTTTTGTGTATGGGGTTAAACAATAATCCAGTTTCATCCTCTTGCATGTAGCTGTCCAGTTTTGCCAACACCAGTGTTGAAGAGGCTGTCATTTCCCCATTGTATGTCCATGGCTCCTTTATCATATATTAATTGACCATATATGGTTGGGTTTATATCAGGGCTCTCTAGTCTATTCCATTGGTCTATGGTCTGTTCTTGTGCCAGTACCAAATTGTGTTGATTACTGTGGTTTTGTAGTAGAGCCTGAAGTTGGGGAGCATAATCCCCCCAGCTTTATTCTTCCTTCTCAGGATTGCTTTGGCTATTCGGGGTCTTTTGTGGTTCCATATGAATTTTAGAACGATTTGCTCTAGTTCATTGAAGAATGCTGTTGGTATTTGGATAGGAATTGCATTGAATCTGTAGATTGCTTTAGGCAGGATGGCCATTTTGACAATATTAATTCTTCCTATCCATGAGCATGGGATGTGTTTCCATTTATTGGTATCTTCTTTAATTTCTCTCAGGAGTGGCTTGTGGTTTTCACAGTATAGGTCTTTCACTTCCTTGGTTAGGTTTATTCCTAGGTATTTTATTCTTTTGATGCAACTGTGAATGGAATTGTTTTCCTGATTTCTCTCTTTGCTACTTCATCATTAGTGTATAGAAATGCCACAAATTTCTGCGTATTAATTTTGTATCCTGCAACTTTGCTGAATTCAAATATTAGATCTAGTAGTCGTGGAGTGGATTCTTTAGGGATTTTTATGTACAGTATCATGTCATCTGCAAATAGTGACAATTTGACTTCTTCTTTACCAATCTGAATGCCTTTTATTTCTTTGTGTTGTCTGATTGCCATGGCTAGAACCTCCAGTATTTGTTGAATAACAGTGGAGAGAGTGGGCATCCCTGTCTTGTTCCCGATCTTAGATGAAAAGCTTTCAGCTTCTCGCTGTTAAGTATGATGTTAGCTGTGGGTTTGTCATATATGGCCTTTATGATGTTGAGGTACTTGTCCTCTATACCCATTTTGTTGAGAGTTTGAATCATGAATGGATGTTGAATTTTGTCAAATGCTTCTTCAGCATCTATGGAGATGATCATGTGGTTTTTGTTCTTCTTTTTGTTGATGTGGTGGATGATGTTGATGGATTTTCGAATGTTGTACCATCCTTGCATCCCTGGGATGAATCCCACTTGATCATGGTGTATGATCCTCTTGATGTATTTTTGAATTCGGTTTGCTAATATTTTGTTGAGTATTTTTGCATCTACGGTTATCAGGGATATTGGTCTGTGATTTTCTTTTTTGGTGACGTCTTTGCCCAGTTTTGGTATTAGAGTGATGCTGGCTTCATAGAATGAGTTTGGAAGTATTCCCTCCTCTTCTATTTTTTGAAAAACTTTAAGGGGAGTAGGTGTTATTTCTTCTCTATATGTCTGGTAGAATTCAGAGGTGAATCCATCTGGTCCAGGGGTTTTGTTCTTGAGTAGTTTTTTGATTACCACTTCAATTTCTTTGCTGGTGATTGGTCTGTTTAGTTTTTCTGTTTCTTGCTTGGTCAGTCTTGGAAGGTTGTATTTTTCTAAGAAGTTGTCCATTTCTTCTATGTTTTCCAGCTTGTTAGCATATAGATTCTCATAATATTCTCTTATGATTCTTTGTATTTCTGTGGGGTCCGTCGTGATTTTTCCTTTCTCATTTCTGATTCTGTTTATGTGTGTAGATTCTCTTTTTCTCTTAATGAATCTGGCTAGGAGTTTATGTATTTTTTCAAAGAACCAGCTCTTGGTTTCATTGATTTTTTCTGTTGTTTTGTTCTTCTCAATTTTATTTATTTCTTTTCTGATCTTTATTATGTCCCTCCTTCTGCTGACTTTGGGCCTCATTTGTTCTTCTTTTTCCAATTTCAGTAATTGTGTCTTTAGACTATTCATTTGGGAATGTTCTTCCTTCTTTACATAGGCCTGGATTGCAATATACTTTCCTCTTAGAACTGCCTTTGCTGCGTCCCACAGAAGTTGTGGCTTTGTGTTGTTGTTGTCATTAGTGTCCATATATTCTTTGATTTCTGTTTTGATTTGGTCGTTAACCCATTGATTAATTAGGAGAATGTTGTTAAGTCTCCATGTATTTGTGAGCCTTTTTGATTTCTTTCTAAAATTTATTTCTAGTTTTATACCTTGGTGATCTGAGACATTGGTTGGTAGGATTTCAATATTTTTGACTTTACTGAGGTTCTTTTTGTGGCCTAGTATGTGGTCCATTCTGGAGAATGTTCCATGTGCACTTGAGAAGAATGTGTATCCTGTTGCTTTTGGGTGTAGAGTTCTGTAGATGTCTGTTAGGTCCATCTGTTCTAGTGTGTTGTTCAGTGCCTCTGTGTCTTTACTTATTTTCTGTCTGGATGATCTGTCCTTTGGAGTGAGTTGCGTGTTGAAGTCACCTAAAATGAATGCATTGCTGTCTATTTCCTCCTTTAATTCTGTTAGTAGTTGTTTCACATATGCTGGTGCTCCCGTATTGGGTGCATATATATTTATAATGGTTATATCCTGTTGTTGGATTCACCCCTTTATCATTATGTAATGTCCTCCTTTATCTCTTGCTACTTTTTTCATTTTGAAGTCTATTTTGTCTGATACAAGTACTGCAACACCTGCTTTTTACTCCTTGTTGTTTGCATGAAATATCTTTTTCCATCCCTTCACTTTTAGTCTATCTTTGGGTTTGTGGTGAGTTTCTTCTAGGCAGCATACAGATGGGTCTTGCTTTTTTATCCATTCTGTTACTCTGTGTCTTTTGATTGGTACATTCAGTCCATTTACATTTAGGGTGATTATCAATAGATATGTACTTATTGCCATTGCTGGCTTTAGATTCATGGTTACCAAAGGTTCAAGGGTTGCTTCTTTATTATCTAACAATCTAACTTAACTTTCTTGTTAAGTTATTGTAAACACAGTCTGATGTTTCTTTATTTATTTCTCTCCCTTCTTATTCTTCCTCCTCCATTCTTTATATACTAGGTGTTTTATTCTTTGCCTTTAGTTAGTATTTGGATCATCTGCTTTCTTTGCTATGATTTTATTTTCTCTGGTGACATCTTTTTATCCTTAGGAGTGCTTCCCTCTAGAGCAGTCCATTTAAGATATCCTGTAGAGGTGGTTTATGAGAGGCAAACTCTCTCAACTTTTGCTTGTCTGGAAATTGTTTAATCCCTCCATCATATTTAAATGATAATCGTGCTGGATACAATAGTCTTGGTTCAAGGCCCTTCTATTTCATTGAGTTAAATATATCATGCCATTCTCTTCTGGCCTGTGAGGTTTCTGTTGAAAATTCTGATGGGTTTTCCTTTGTAGGTGATCTTTTTTCTCTCTCTAGCTGCCTTTTATACTCTGTCTTTATCTTTGATCTTTGCCATTTTAATTACTATGTGTCTTGGTGTTGTCTTCCTTGGGTCCCTTGTGTTAGGAGATCTGTGGGCTTCTGTGGACTGTGAGACTATTTCCTTCCCAGCATGGGAACGTTTTCAGCAATTATTACTTCAAAGACACTTTCTACCCCTTTTTCTCTCTCTTCTTCCTCTGGTACTCCTATAATACAAATATTGTTCTGTTTGGATTGGTCACACAGTTCTCTTAATATTCTTTCATTTCTAGAGATCCTTTTATCTCTCTCTGCCTCAGCTGCTCTGTATTCCTGTTCTCTGATTTCTATTCCATTAACAGTCTCTTGCATCTCGTCCAGTCTGCTGCTAAGCCCACTGATCGCTTGTCTCATTTCTGCATTGTCTTTCCTCACTTCCCTCACTTCCTACCTTAGCTCTTGCATATTCCTCTGTAGATCCATCAGTATGGTTATGACTTTTATTCTGAATTCTTTTTCAGGAAGGTTGTGCATTTCCGTCCCTTCAGGTTTCCTCTCTGGTGTTGTTTGGGTCTGGGTAAGTTTTGTTTGTACCATATTCCTCTCTCTTTTCATGGTGATAGAAGAGTCACTGGTAGGTGCCACGTATGTCAGCTGGGTTCTTTAAGATTAAAAAAAAAAAGAAAGAAGAAAGAAAAAAAAGAAAGAAGGAAAAGAAAGAAAAGAGAAAAGAAAGAAAAAAAGAAAAAAAGAAGAAAAAAACCTCTCCCATCGGGAGTAGATTCTCTGGCGATGCTGTAGGTGGCGCTGTTGCTCCACTATTCTGCAGCTGTGGCTATGCCACTCCATAGGGCCCTTTGTAGCTCTGGCCGGTGTGGGAATGAATAGGAGGCTGTTAATCTCTGTGGAAAGTCTGAGCATGGCTACCTTTTCCCAGTCACCAGCCAAGGGGTCCAAAATTCCTCAGGACTCCCAGCATGTTGGGCCGAGTGTGCTGGGATGATCCTGGGCCCTTGTCTCTTTAAGACCAGTAAAAAAAAAGCACATGCTTTTCTTTTGTCCCTGGGAGCTGGCTGCGATGACCCGGGTGCGTTCCCAAGCTCAGATCCTGCACCCTCTGTCTCGCCAATCTTCGATACACTGCACGATGTGTGTCCGCGCTCACGGCGCAGATCACCAGGGCTGGTTATTTCGCGGGCCTGTACTTCCACTCCCTCCCGGCTCTGAATCCTCTCTTCCCGCCTGTGCACTGGGGTGAGGGAGTGCTCAGGTCCCGTCATGTCGTGGCTCCGTATCTTACCCGCCTCGCTGGGTGCTGAGTCCTCTCAGGTGTAGATGCAGGCTGTGTGCTGTCCTGTATCTTCTGGTCTCTTTTTTTAGAAATAGTTGTATTTGTTGTATTTTTATAAATACATATGGTTTTGGGAGATTTCTGCCGCCCTGCTCACGCCGCCATCTTCCCAGAAGTCTCCCCTCTGTTACTTCTATAGCTTTTCTTCTTTCTTCCTAAATTCAGCTCTTTACTAAAATTACTGTGCATAATAATCCTTTCAACTGGCAAAGATACCTCAAGACAAGTGCTGGACATAGAGACCATCTGGCATGAATCTGCAAAGAAATGGAAAACTAACCTTTTCAAAGAATATTACTTCTCTCTCACTTACCAACTTTACATCTCCCTGTATGGCCCCGGAAGATGACTGGTTAGCCAAAGACAGGTAAGATTCCTCAAGGGAGGAACAACCTAAGACAGGCACAGTCACAGGGAGGCCATCAGGTGAGAAATTGGGGGCCAACAGAGGTGAGGCTTAGAACCTCACCCCCCCCAGTTTTGAGAGAAATCTTCTGCACCTGTGAATGGTTTGTTGCCCTTGCCCAGATCAGATCAAAACTCAGTCTATAGGCATAGACCTGCTCACCTGCAATTACCTTCTAATTGCACTAGATTTATTTTCTATCTTTATTCTACTTCACATAAATTCAAGAAATCGACTTTTATTCTATACTCCAGAATGTGGAGAAGTAAACTCTGTTAAAAGCCTCTGTTAGAAACTGTCTACTGGCTATATTCTCTGTTATATCTATTTACTACTTAAGAAATAAAAAAAGGGGGAAATGACAGAGCCATCCTATAGATGAGCAGTTTTATTGTCTTCTGGGAACACAAAGTCCTACATGCCTGAGTCTGCAAATAGCTCGGGCTGCAGACTTGTTATCACAAGTGAAACAAGTGTAAGGAAGTTGGCTGCACACACCAAACTTTAGAGGATGGAGTTGAACCAGAGTTTAAGGAACCGTATCAATGTAAAGATTGCTCTGTGTTCTTTTCCTCTCCCTGGGAAAGAGTAATTTAGCCTTGACGTCTGGGAAAGAATAATTTAGCCTTGAAGGCTGAGATATAAAAATAAATGCCAAGACTGCTCTGCAGGCAGCTATTAGCAAGAGATCTCTTTGTGTGTGCGTGTGTTTTGTCTTGTCTTTGTGTTCATCCTGTGGCCGTAATAATTGGCCCCAACACCAGTGGGCCGAGCACACAGGTATAAGCCTCCATGCCTTGCATTTGTAGTTGCTGTAGATGGCGCTTCCCTCTGGCTGGCCTAACACCAGGGTAGGGTTTGCCAGTTTGCAAGCCAGGTGGAGCTGGCTGGGAGAAAGGTGCAGTAGGCTGCGTATCATGGAGGGGTTCCTTGTAGCCAGCCAGGGAGGTGGAGTCCCTGAAGATGGAGAAAGTTCCCAACCCGCTGGGCAGAGTGCACCTGGACAATTTTGTCTACCTGTCCTTTCTCCTGAGCAGTGAGCTCTGCAGAATCCTTGCCCCTTTAGCAGCCCTCTTGCTGTTAGGACGTCTCTCAGACTGCCCACCTTTCTTTTGTCCCAGAGCAGCCAGACATGGATCCCTGCTTTCCACAAGTGGCTGGAATCTCAGTCTCTTCAGGTATTCTGCCTGTCTTAGCTTTTCATCCTCATAATCACAAGAGTACCACAAAAGCACTATGAAATGTAGGTTTGTGCCCCCAGAGCAGATCTCTAGAGTTAGGTGTTCAGCAGTGTCAGGCCTCCACTCCTTCCCCGCTCTGTTTCTCTTCCTCCCACCAGTGATCTGGGGTGGGGGAAGGGCTTGGGTCCTGCTGGGCCACAGCTTTGGTACGTTACCCTGTTCTGTGAGGTTTATTCTTTTCTCCAGGTGTATGCAGCTTGGCACAGCCCTCTTTCCTGTTGCTCTTTCAGGATTAGTCGTATTAATTATATTTTCATATTATATGCGGTTTTAGGAGAAAGCCTCTGTCTCACCTCTCATGCCACCATCTTTGATCCCATCTTGTTTTCTGTTTTAATTTTAAAAAATTACCACAGCCATTTCCATGGATGTGAAGAACACTGAAGTTTTATGCCATGACTGCAAAATTGCAAACTCTTGGGACATCCAAGTAATGCTGGGCCCCCCAGCCCTCTCACTGAAGTAAAGCCATTATATATTCTCAAGGCTTCTACACCCATTCTGGTTCACACTCTTAACACCTGAGCAACAGAGCTTTGTATCATACAGAAACTTGTTCAGTTTCGACACACAAAGCTCAAATGTGAGTCCACAGGGTCAAGTCAAGAGATCAATATCTACAGCTGACCATGGGCTGTCCCTCTAGCATGTTCTTTCCATTCTTATTTATTTTTCTCCCAGCTAAAACCCCTTAATGCACCACCAGTTATTCAGATGTGTTGGGACGTGATTGCATCCCAGCTGTGCATTGGCTGAGGTATCGCCACTACATAGGTTTCTTGTTAAAGTGGAAAGTGGTGCCAATCATGCAGCTGATACAGAAGGACAAACCACTTTGGGAACCCGTGCCTTTGGTTCCTTTGACTGTGAGGATCCCGTGTGACATCAAAGAGGCAATGTCTCAGAGGTAGTTAATAATTGGTATCCTGGGCAAAGAGTAGGTATATGGGACTGAGAGAGAGATCTGGAATCATTGGTGAAGAAGGAACTGGCTGAAGCCATGAGAGTAGGTAAGATATAATGGAAAATGTCAGTTGATGAAGAACTGGAATGAAATATCCTGGTTTGTTGTTTTGAGTAGTCCTTTAATTTTAGGAACGCTATCAGAAAGGAGTCTGGCTTGTGTGCTGAGCCGGCTGCAGCAGCTCTAAGTCACACATTGCTGATGAGTGAGAACCTCTGTTATAAATGGAAATGTGTACTGGCAAGTGCTCATTGGCCGCAAGTGAATGCACCAGTTTATTTTGGTACCTATTATCTACATGATCTCCTATTTTGCTTATTGATTGGAAATATGCATCAGGAATTAAAAGCTGGTATGTTTTTCAAAACCACAACTGTAAGTTTTCACTGCTGCTTCTTTGAAGTGCGTATGACTTAGACTTTTCATTTTTTTCTCTGAGGTCAGAAATGTCCTTTGGGGGATTTCTAATTTTTTATGGAAGTTTGGTTCCAGAGGCTATTTAGAAGCCTTTAGGAAAGATATCAAATGGCCCAGACATATCTTAAAATATCTAAAGAGGCCATTTCCTAGGCCCTCAGTTCTTCTCTCTCTTCTTTTTCCCCGGGGATATATTCCCACTTGTGGGGGTTTAAGTAAGCCTCTATTGACAGATGGCCCTTGTCTGACCCCACTCTCTGGAATGCTCTGCCTGCCTCGGACTTTCATCCCAGAGCACATCAACAAATACTTCTACTGGCATTCATGATAGGATCTCTTTCTCCTGAGTTCTTACAAGAATCCCGCTTTAGCAACTCCCAGGAAATAGTGAGAGAGTTGTCTTTTAAAAAGAGATTTATCATACACCAAGGGCAGGAAGCCCGTATTTTGCACCATCTTGTGCATTGACTATTTGTGTGGTAGGCTGTTTTTTTCCATTCTTCTTTTCTCCCAGTCCATGAACATAGTATAGATTCTTAGATCCATGTAATTTTCCATGACCACATTGCCCAATTACTTCCATTACCAGGGATTCTTATTACATTGGCCTGCATATTTCCACAACCTGAAATTCTCTTATTTGTTTATATGTTTACTGCCTAGCTCCTTTACCTAGAAGGTAAGCTCCATGAAAACAGAGTATTACGTAGCTTTTGCCAGCATCTATTGCAATGCTTGACCACATCATAGTACATGCTCATAAAATACTTGCTAACTGAGTGACTTAGAGAATCAATAATTTAAAAAATCATTCAAAAATTAGTTTTCCATTAACCCATCATAAGTATCATTTTTGTTTCTCGCTACTATTTAGGACCCCAAAGAGTTTTCATTTGTGTGGGTTATATCTGTCATTGCTTATTGCAATAGAAATGAAAAGTAGAAAGAGTTCAAAATATTCATTCATTCATTCATTCATTTAAAATTAATAAGCCCATCACATGTTAACATTAATACCACATTTTTCTCTGTTTCCAATACAAACACAATAATAGGAAGAAGGGAAGCATTGTTTTACATTTTTATGAATCTTTTTAGTGTCTGGCTTAAGAGAGGACAGCTGAGTTCTCACGTCTGCACTCAATCTGTGGTAGTATCAGACATCACACAGCCTTCAGAAAACCCCATTGTGAAATTGCAAAAGAATAGGAGTAAAATAGGCAAATGACATCTTAGTATTATGTTTAAAATAGTTTTGACCTCACAGATGCCTTAAGAGATTCTTGGGCAGCCCCAGGCAATCCTTAAAGCACACTTCCAGGAACAATTGATCAATATTAATGGAGAGGCATACTTTTGTTTGCTTTTGAACTACATCACCTTTAAACACTGTATCTTCCTCTTCAACATCTTTTGCTTAGCTTAATATTAAAATGTTTTTATTCCTCAAAACTGTATCATTGCCAAAGGTGGCCAAGATGCACAGGGAATGATTAGTGATCAATCAAAGCAAACCAAAGGTTAACAATTTGTTGGCACTCAGATATATCTGCAAACAAAAACACAGTAATAAAAACATGTGTCTTTACAGAGCACATACTACATTCTCCATATTTTCCAGAGATTATCTCTATTTTTTATAACAACACTTCCAAGTAGAATTTATTGGCTTCATTTCATAGACAAAAATGGAAGCCCAGAAAACTTAATTTATCCAAGGTCACCAAGCTAATAAGTGATAGAGTGGTGATGGCAGTACGCAAGTCTGTTTTACTCCAAAAACCTGTGCTTTTTTACCATCAAATGCTGGATTACTGCAACATAGGGAAAAATCCAGAAACAATGAAGAGTTCACTGCACAAATTAACCTTGGTGTTCTGCACAAATGAATCAAGGATTCAAAAAAATGTAGTATCTTTTCTTCCAGTGATGTATAACTAAAAAAGAGTTGATACATTTTTTTTTTCCAATTTGAGAAGTAATACACTTACAGCAAAAGATTAAAGAACAAGAAAAACATCCCTCAATAGAGGATGGGTTGCATTAACTGTGGTACACCTGTGGATGTAATACAATGCAGTCATTTAAAAGAATAAGGCAGCCCTATTGGTACTGACATAGAACCATCTCTAAGATATGTTGTTATATGAAAAAATAAGGTAGCACAAGGTCTATTTCTATTTAAAAAGTGTGTGTATTAATGTGCACATGTAGCTGGTTTCTTCCACGAACTCAGAGGAGGGAGAAACAGGAGAGCCTATTTTTTTGGTATTCATACCACCTTGAGGTGTGGTGGGGGCAGATCCCCTATCTTTTCAAGTCCTCCCTGAGAGTAGAAAACAACCCTCTCACAGCTAATTCAAATTTGAGTTCCTCTTTTCCTCTTTGCCCACCTCCTCCTCGAGACTGCATCTCAGACCTCGTGTGGCTATTCTTCCCCCAGTGAGTACCCACGCCTCTTTCTTCTGTCACCCTGGCAGGTGGCAGGAGGGGCCCTTCAAGGTGGTTCCAGCTTTGGTAACTTCTCCAGCCTCTGTTACTCTGGGAGCTCATGAATCTCCACCTTGCTCTTGCTGGAATAGAGGCTGCCCCTTGCTTTCTGACCCCAGCTGGTAGGAAGCAGGCATAGGTTCTGCAATCACACCTTTCCCTCCCACATACAGGCCAAACTCTCAAGAACTTGCCTGTACTCTCTGCTCAGGCACAGTAGAATGGGCCCATGAGTCCTTTCAGTGCAACAAAGCTTAATAGGACCAGTGACATAATTGGCAGGCTCCAGTGCAAAATGGAAATGCACGGTCTCTTGTTCAGATAGCATGAAGAAGTGCTCTTAAAGGTACTAAAAGATAAAGATTTTTCCTTTAAAAATATTTTATGACTTATAATAGGATAAGGAAGATACATGAGTATCAACATAAACTAACAAATGGCAAAAAATAACATTTTGTTGCCATAATTTTATATGAAGCAATAAATAGTAAACTGTTAACTTGATATCTAGATGGATCGTTAGGTGTTCCTGGGTCATCTTTCCACAAATTCATTTATCAGGTCATCAAAATTTTACTTCTAGCAGCTTTATTTTCAATCAGTGTAATTGAAAGTGATGTCAGCTGCTCTTGGCAAATGCCACATTGCAAATGACTTTTAATTTTGAGGATTATTCTGTGAATGGAAGTTTTGGTTCTTGCATGTCCCCCACAAGTTACAGGAAATGTCAGAGGAAATATTAAAAATGTCACTGTACAAACAAGCATTAAAACTTAAATTCAGACTTGCAGTTCAGAACTTAAGTGATTGGTATGAAGAGATAGGACTGTTGATGTAGCTACTGATCTGTCAATCCAGCCATCAATTGACCTGTGTCTCTTGGAAATGCATGCTTGATTTCTTGAAAGATGGAAAGTGTAAAAGGCACTTTCTAGGTTTCTTCACATTCCCAAAGCCTTTGTAATTTGGGGAGTGGGGTAGGAGGGAGTTAACTCTTTATTTGTATAATTTGCCACTGTTTGGCTTTTTCAATTCAGGCATGTATTTATTCAATTAAAAAACTTGTTAACAAGAAAAGGAACTATTCAAGAATGGAACTCAGTTGCTCATTGGTAATTTTTTGATCATTGTTACTCTTTCTAAAAACCATTTGATATATTTTATGTTCATTTTAGCTATTTATAGTTTAGCAATGTTCAGTTCAGCTGAAAAATGTAAAGCCTGGAAACTTTCCAAATTTAGAGCATTAAGTCAGATCAACTCTGCTTTTTCCTGGGGCTAAGTTTTTGGAAAGACAGGGAGTCAGCTGTCATTTTTGTGGCTGGTTTTAAAAAGATGAGGTGTGCTTCCTAATGATTGAAGAGGATGCCGACAGAACGTTATTTCCTGTGTTGGACATCCTATGCATGTACAGGGGGAGTCCAGGGCTGGGTGACTTGGACAGCAGTGCCCCAGGGGCCTGCTTGATCTCTGGCTGTCTGATATCACACATAGTGAGAAGGCTGGCAGTGGGCAGGCAGGGTCACCTCCGGTCCTGCGACAAATGGTCAGCAGAGCAGGATGTCAGGTGGTGCCTCTTGAGCTCCCCATACAAGTTTCTCAATCAGCTTATCAAATAAAACCCAAAAGACACCAACCTTCAAAATCAAAGCACCCAGTTTTTCTATTTGTTTAAATAGGTAAAAAAAAAAAATCTTAAATGTCTTTAAAAGAATGTAAAAACCTAAATTGGATTCATTTCTATAATGAAAATATGGTTTAACACTCAAAAATCAATTAATACATTAATGCAACTTTAACATATTAATGGATGAAGGGGGAAAACATAACCCTTTCAACAGATTTCTTAGTGGACTGACAAATTCCAAATCCATTCATGATAAAAATTCTCAGCCAACTGGGAGTAGAAGGGAGCTCAACCTAATAAATAGAATCTACCAAAAACTTCTAGAAAATAGCATATTTATTGCAGAAACAGCAAAAATTTCCTTGGAGTCAGGCTTGGGTGCCCTGTGTCTCCATGTGCCAGTTGAATGGATGAATTAAATCTTCATGTGTCAACAAAATATCAAGAAACATAATTTGTAGCAAGAAACATAATATTTGACATTTGGCTTGGCATGTAATACTTAGTTTAAAAACATAATATAAAAACAGAAGGATGTACATAGCATGAAACATCTCCTCTAGCTTCAGTTTCCACTCAGGCCAGCCATTCTGATATAGTCTTTTCATTGCTGCTCAGTCTAAATCTTTTCTGACTCTCATTATGGTCATTTACATATGTACAAATATGTATTAAGTATATATATTTATATATTTTACTAATATGCATGTTTTATGTATTAAATTATATATGCTATATAATTTAAGAAATATATATTAAATTAACATATATTATATAAAATTTAAATATTTTTATATATTAAATTTATATATATATATTTTCAGGAATGTTTAAAAATCTCTAAACTTCTAGCTTTGTTGTTGCTGTTTTTAAAGTTGATTTCAAAGTTTGAAGAGAACATGGCAATGTGATACTGGTATTTTGGGTTGCTTGGTTTTGCTGATGGACACTTTTGTAGCCTAAGTAATGCATTTGTGTGTGTGTGTGTGGCCTGGTCATTCTTGTAAATGTTCTGTAGTATTTAAAAATAATGTTAAGTGAGCTAATTGTTGGGTGCAGAGCTCTAACCATTAGACCAAGCTTTTAAGTTACATTGTTCAAACCTTGTATCTTCTTGCTAATGTTCTGGGTTATGTTCCAACTATTATTGTCATTTTATTTTGTACTTTCTATCTGTTTGCCTGTGCATCTGTTTGCCTGGTTGATGAATATTCATTATTGCCTACCTCTCCCCCTTTTAACCTCTTGGTTTGGAAGTTATACATTCCAACCGTTCTTTTAGAAAGTATCCTACAGTGTTTTTTTTCTTAGCTTATTTTTAAATCTATATGAAGTAATACAGAATACATGTACAAGATTCAAAAGTCAAATAATACAAAATAACTTCTAATGAGCAGGAATAGGTCCAAACTTTGCATTTCCCTGTCCTAAGCTCATACACCCTATGTATTTATTTTCAATGTCTTTTGTTTTGTTCTTCTGAATTCTGAATTCTTTGGTATATCCAAGAACGTATCTTTTGTTGTTTACAAATTTTAAACAATGCCTTCCATTGTCTTGGTATGTTAGTGGAATCTTAAACACCCTCTTCCACAATAATGTAGTCATATTACAATCCTCAATAATCGTGTTTGCATGGGCCGGCAATGGTCATATCATGAACCTTTAGTTTTTGTGCACACCACACATGAAATCTTACTATCATAGGGTATTGGAATGCTTGCCCTTCCCTCTACCACTCTGGATTCATCTGCTTCTCCTCCTTCATCTGCTGTATCTCTGCTTTTACATTTTCTGCCATTATATCATAATCACCATGTAAATTTTGTTCACTTCAGAACGAAGACTCACTGTGAGACTGCATTTTCTTCTATAATTATTCAATTTTACAATCTTTAGGTCAGGAGAATGTTTCCAGTATTAAGTTCAAATGGCTTCTCCAGTTTAATGCTAGTCCAGAACACCCTAGCAAGTCCTTTCCCTTCCACAGACCTACTTCTGTAGTATTCCACCCTTCTGACCAAACTCAGATTCAGCTCCCCAGTTTTCTTATGCAGATGTTTTTGAGTTACTTTCCCTTGTTTGTCTCCTGTGCTTGATCCAGTATATTGTAGTGGCTTTCTTGGGGTATCTTCATCTTCCACTGGATTACATTTCAGTAAGTTTCCAGAAATTCTACTTGGGACCTTACTTTATGAGTCCTTCAATGCCTGAAGATGCCTATTATGTCTTCATAAGTTCTTTGACATTTGACTTGGCACGTAATACTTAGTTTAAAAATAATTTTCTCTCATCACATCGAAGGCAATGTTGTATTGTATTTTAGCATGGAATGTTTTGATGACAGGTCAGATTGCCATCTTCTTATCATCCTTGTGTAGTGAACATTTGGGAATGTGTGTGTGCGGGCACACCTGCACATTGGTATTCTTTATATTCAGTGTTCTTAATTTTCACAATAATTTGCTTGGGTGGATGGCTCTATGGTTTTAATAGGTATATATTATTCAGCTTTAATTTAATCAGTTTATCTATCCTATAATTGAGCCAAGAAATTAAGATTGCATTAGCTCTAATTATCCACATTCTATTTTTGCCCAGTATTTTAGTTTCTACCTTGCTTTTATGCTTTTTCAAATTAGTGATTACAGCTCTTCATTTTAGAAGTAAAAAGTTGTTTAGACTTATTCACATTCTTGGCATTTTCTTTTGCTTTTCCTTCTTGCATTCTTTTCTTTCATTTCAGTTCTGTGATGTCAGCTGTGGATCTAATGATTGCTCCTTTGCGGGTATAGATGACATGAGCTGTTTTTCCTCTCTTGTTCCTCTTCACATTTGCTCTTTGTGTTTGTTATTTTGCAATTTCACTTTGATATGTTTTAGATCTGGGTTTATTATTTCACATGGAACTTGGTGTACTTTTTGATGTTCACATTTATTTTTATTTTTATTAGTTCTGGAATACTATCAGCCACCACCTTTTTAAGTGTTTCTTCTTCCGCTTTATCCTTACTTCTAGAATATTATTAGGTACATGCTATTTTAAGAAATTTACTCTATCCTCTGTGGCTCTTAACTTTCTATTTTCCCATTTTGTAAATCTTTCTTTGCTGTGTTCCACAAATTTTTATCAATCTTTTCTTCAAATTAACAAACTTTCTCTTTTTTTGCATTTAACATGCTGTTTAGCCAGTCTATTGAGCTCGTAATTTCAATGATTCTGTTTTTCATTCCTGGAAATTATTTGATTTAAAAAAATATATACCAGTTATTTTAAATCCTAGGGTTTCCCTTAGTTACAACTCTTCCTAAAAAGTTTTTAATTAAACATAGTTGAAAGTCATTTTCAGACTGTTATATAATCTGGAGTTCTTGGGTGCTAATTTTCTGCTGTGAGCTCATCTATTGGGTGAAGCTATCTGTGGGAATCCTCTGTGGCCTGACTTGCAGGGTGTCCCTCTTGAGAGCTTTTTATTTCTGCTAGGTACCCCAGAGATCATTATCCTGGGACTTCAAAAAATGTTAATTTACCAGTTCAAGGGTTCCCAGACAACCCAGCTACTCTACATCTGAGGCCCAAACCCATGTGTGCAATACAGGCCAGAGGTTCAGTTTCTCAAGGTAGATTTTCTATTTTATCCAGAACTCAGATGAAACAAGCTTCTTTGTCTCCCTGAGCTACTGGATTGTTTCCAACCCTTTTACTGTGGTGGTACAGCTTCAAAGACCTCAGCTTCATGCAGGGGTCTTAGTTTCAATTCCTTTCCTCATGTAAGTCCAAGTGTTCATCGCCTATGCCTAGGTAGGCAATAAAATTTAAACCTGTTACTTACCTGATCTAACAGCCACATCTCCTCCCAACCCAGTTACAGCATCTTCTCACCCCTCTGTGGGTTGGGTTTTGTGCCCTTGTCATTTGTGCTTTTTATCTGCCATGTTTGCCTGTGCCAACCTGAACTTCTTTGATTTGTTTGTTTCCCTTTTCTCTTGAGAATTTAGCTATTTATATTCAATCCAAAATATCCAGGTGATGATAGCCAGAAATTTTCTTCTTTATCATTGTCTTCCAACTTGATAATTACTCATCCCAGCAGCTGTTTATGTGATATGACTTCAGTACTTAATATGGGCTAAGCATTGGTGATATAAAGATGAGTAGAACATACAAAAACAAATACACATGCACACGTACACACACACAGATGGTAACGAAGGGAGGTGATGGATATGTTAATTAGCTCGGTTGTGGTAATCATCACATAAGGCATACTTAGATTAGAATATTACGTGGTACACCTTAAATATATACAATTTTTAAATTTGTCAATCACGCCTCAATAAAGCTGGGGAAAAAAACCAACAGAAGCTTGAGTTGACTAGGAAAACTTCTTGGATGGGATGGAACTTAAGCTTAGCCATGAAGATTAAGGAAAGGAGACTGAGGTGTACTGTGTGCTCAGTATGTGCTAGGCACTGGTCCAGGTGCTGAGGTGCACCTTCGCCTTCAAGGGGTTTATAACGGGGTAGGGAGAGCCAGAGACAGATTGGGAAATGGGTCATGGCACTCTGGCAAGTGCTGGGTGCTCCAGTGGGGGAGGCACAGTTTGCTAGGGAGCAGAGAAGATGTCTTCAGGGAGAAGGTGGTTGAGTTGAACTTCGAAAGACAAGTGACAATTAGCAGGATGAAGCCATAAGGAAAGAGACGGACAGTTTTGACTGCCTACATTTTAAAACTTCCTCATAAATATAAGAATGATTGATATTTATTAAGCATTTACTATGTGTTAGCTATAGATTTTTCATACATTTTAATCAGATTTTTATAGGTTTCTCTCAGATCGAGGAAGCTCTATTTGCATCAGTTCTGGAAGCTCATCAAACTTAGGAAGAAAGGGCTGGCAGACAGAATAATGCCTCTACTGTGATGCAGAAAGCAGGCAGAGCATAGGTTTAAGCCTCAGATTTGGGGGACAATCCAAACTAAGAAAATATCCCTGAATTTGTCATGGAGATAAATGTAGTGATTGACCGGACAGTGTTAAATGTGATTGTTCAAGGCAAAGTTGTATCTGCTCCCCTCCCCTAAAAATAAATATGTTTGCTACCATCACAGCAAAGTACTCACAAATCAGCAGTCTAGTTTGTAAGAAATAGCTGCAATAAATAAAAACATTACAGTTGCATCTGTTTTGCCAAGGACCCAAAGAACAACCTGAACTTCTTTGATTTGTTGGATTGAAGGGCAGACAGTGGGCTGTCTTTCTACTAGTTAGATTATTTTACCCACCAAATCATCTTGAAGAAATGTCAAAAAGAACAGTGGCTTGTGCACACAGTGCTATTTGTCTATAGTTAAAGGTATTGCAACACAGTTGGAGAATGAGACCATGACTGACTTCACTTCCCGAAGGAGTTGAATTCCGAGTACCCTCTAAAACCGGCTAGTGCTGTACAAGGATATTACGCTAGACCTTGGAGTTACTGCTTGTCCTTGGATTATGTTGTATTAATACAGCAGGAGGTTTGATTTGTAAAAGAGAGAGGGCAAAGTAAAAAGTAGAAGACATCTGTTACTTCTACTGAGTTGAGCCTTGTAAAAATATTTCCCTTTTAGTGACCACTTGTTATTTTGACCCTTTGACCCTTTACTCTGGAAAAAGGACCTTTTAAACTCTCCTACATTCCTCCCCATGTTTGAAAGATGGTGATAATGCCTGAACCAGAGAGAGAGAGACTTCATTTTGCATCCATAGCTTTTGGAGATGAAGGAGTTGTGTGAATAAAGGGGGAAACATTCCAATTCGTCTTGCAAAGCTGAAACACCTATGTTTTCTTCATTAAAAAAAATTATGTTCATTCCATTGATCCTAAAGAAACATACTTTAAGTTCGATGATCAAGTCCTATGGTGCATAACATGTTTAGTGATTCAGTGAAATGTTGATTGAACCAAATGAAAGCAAAGATTCTCTCAGGAACCAGCCAACTTTACAATCAATTTCACATTAATCAGACTGATGTCTGGACTAGGCAGAGAGGACCCCATGAGACTTTTTAATGTGTGGATGATTATGGAGTCTTGAAAGCTTAAATAGCTTTCCAGGGACTGCTCTATGAAAATCACTGGGCTGAAGTCTGCTGTAGTGTTAGGAGGCACAAGCTCTTAATTACAAGGAGACACCTATCCTTTTAACCTTTTCCTTTCTCTCTTCCTCTTCTTCCATTCTCCTTCTCCTTTTCTTTCTTCTTCTTTGAAATAAGCATTTCTCCTCCCTCTTCATATTAGAAGGACAAATTATTCTCACTGTAGAGAGTAACAGCCTGGTGTGTCTGTGATCCTGTTCTGGAATCAAACTTGAATTTGAAGCCCGGTCTCATTGCCAACTAGCAGTGTCACCTTGCAGAGTCACTCATCTAGTACACCAAGAGTTATTGGGGCATACTACGTAATGTTGGTTATCTCCCAGAGATGATGCTGTGTGGATTTCACAAGACACTCATGCACACACATGTGTGCCTCCATTTGCCTGGACTGCTTGTGCTAATGTTGTACATTGTACTCACTTCTATTGTGCTCATCTTCTCATCACATCTGTCCCCATGTCTATCTCTTCTGCTGGCCTGCGTATTAGTTTCCTATTGCTACTGTAACAAATGACCACAAATGTAGGATCTTAAAACAACACAAATTTATTATCTGGTGTTCCGGAGGTCAGAAGTCCTAAATGGGTCTCACTCAGCTAAAATCAAGGTGTTAGCAGGGCTGCAATTTTTTCTGGAGGCTCCAGAAAAGAATTTGCTTTCTTGTATCTTACATTGTCTAGAGGCCGCCCTCATTCCATGACTTATGGCCTTCCTCCATCTTCAAAGCAAACAATGGCTGGTTGAGTCTCACATTGCATCACTCTGACACTGGCTCTTCTGCCTCCTTCTGTATTTAAGGACCCTTGTGATTACATTGGCACCACCCCAATAATCTAAGAGAATTTCCCTGTCTTAAGGTCATCTGATGGGCAAACTTAATACCATGTGCAACCTGAATTCTCCTTTACCATGTAATATAAATATCCCAGGCCTAGGGAGTAGCATGTGGACACTGGCGGCCATTATTCAGCTCACTATAGTCTCTGAACTCTTAAAATACAGAGGCTAACTTATGCATGATTTTCCCCCAATATACAATAGGAGCCTGCTACCTAGTAGGCACTCAGTAAAAGGTATACTAGGATATAAAACTATGAATAAGATGGGAAATTTGTCCAGAAGGAGGTTTACTCTATAGTGGAGGTCAGCAAACTGTGGTTCACCAGTTGTTTTTGTACAACTTGCAACTTAAGCATGATTTTTACATTTCTAAGTGGTTGAAAAAGCTCTAATAATATTTTCTGAGATGTGAAAATCATAGATTAAGTTTCAAGTGTCCGTAAGTAAAGGTTTATGGAACACAGCCACACCCATTCATTTATGTAGCTGCTTTCATGCTACATTGGTGAAGTTGAGTAGTTGCAGCAGGACCATAGAGCTGCAAACTCTAAATAATTACTATCTGGCCCTTTATAGAAAGACAAAAATGTTGATCCTTGCTCTACATTTGTACTGTTCAATAGGACTTTTGTGATAATGGATATGTTCTACGTCTGTGCTGTCTAATATGGTAGCCACTAGCCACATGGCACTTGGCATGAGGTAGTACCTCTGAAGAACTGACTATTATACCTTATTTAATTATAACTGACTTCAATTAAGAGCCACCTGTGGCTCAGGGCTAATGTATTGGACATCTCAGCACTAGGAGAAGAGATGAGGGTCATGAAGATGTTGATAGTTTTACAATGTGTCAGAAACCATACTAAGAGAACAAGGACGATGTTCTTCTAATTCCCATTTTGCAGATGAGAAAAACTGAAGGCTAGAGAGATGAAGTGATTCGCTGAAGGCCACACAGCTAGTGAGTTGCAAAGGTGGAATCCAGGTAGGTTTACTAGAGAGGTGTCGCTCTAACCACTAGGCCGTACTGTCTTAATAAGACTTGACATATACACTGAATTCTAATGCATATTAGAATGTGATGAGTGCCAGGAGATAAGTGAAACCTGGGAAATAAATAAGAGAAATGAGAGAAGAGCACCTGATCAGGGAGGAAAGAGACATCTTCAAGGTGCCAAACTACTTAAGCTGGTCTTCAACATTTGGGCAGGATTTTGACTGATAGCTGTGTCCTCATCAGCAAGGAAGATGTACCTGAATAAAGATGTGCTGTTGGGAGAGTGGAGGGCATGTTAATGCGATGGAGAGCAGTCTAGTTTGAAAACCCATGTCAATATTTGGCTAGCCAAGGGCCACAAAAGTTTTCTGGATGGATGGGAGCACTTCCTCTTTTCTATCAAAAAACAGTCATGTCACCTTGTCTCCCTTTTCACTTTGACTAGGAGCTTAAAACCCGAGCTTAATTATAACAGTAGGAAAGCCTGACAGCTTGAATATTTGTGTTTCATCCCCAATTCTCCCACCCAAGCTTGATTTCTGCTCTTAATATTTATTCTTATGCATGTTTTAACATAATTTGGTTATATGTCTATTGATTATAATGCTCCTCCAGTTCTTTTGTGAATATGTCTGGGTATAAATAACAAAATAGGTTTCCGTTGGGTGAACATCTGGGGTAAATACAGGAGGATAATTTTGAGGAGATAAGAGGTCAGTCTGCAAAGAGAAGTTGGTACCAGGCACTGGGCAGCCAGGCTCAAGCAAACTGTTGGATATTTCTGCCTGAAGAAATAGCTCTGGGCCAGCCAGGTATAGTTCACATGCCCTTTTTTCTGCAGCCTTGGCTGACATCCTGGTAGTTCCCCAATCAGTTCTTGGAAACCTGGCAGCCAACCTTAATTCCATCCCATGCTATTGTCCCCTTGCTTCCTGGACTGGCTCTGCCATGTGTCAGCATCTTGAACAAACATCCTTGGGACGGCATCCCATACTCTTTCGAAAGCATGCCCTGGAGGCCCCTCTGCACCTTGAAGGTCTTCAGTTGCTCTCCGGAAGCCCAAGTGCACTGGCTTGGCTCACGTCCCAGTTCACAGCCCAGCTCTGCCTCTACCTAGCTGTATGATTTGGGCAAGTTCCTTCTCTCTGCCTCTGACTCCTCATCTGTAAAGTGGGAATAACAATAGTTCCTACCTCAGAAGGTTGTGATGAGGGTCGGCTGAAGTAGGTTAGCACCCGTAAAATATGAGACTGGTCCTAGGCACACAGTAAGCATTCCTCATGTGGGTGAGCCTTATTGCTATGAACACTTCAGATTCATCTTTTGCCAGTTCCCCTCACAGTTTCTGGTTCCATGTGTCCTGAATCACTTGCAAGTTCTTTTTTTTTAAATAATTTATTTTGGTATCATTAATCTACAATTACATGTGCAATATTATGGTTATTAAACTACCCCCTTCATCAGTTCCCCCCCACCAACGCCATTACAGTCACTGTCCATCAGCGTAGTGAAATGCTATAGAATCACTACTTGTCTTCTCTGAGTTGTACAGCCCTCCCCATGCCCCCCCCCCCAAAATTACATCTGCTAATCATAATGCCCCTTTTTCCCCCTTATCGCTCCCTTCCCACCCATCCTCCCCAGTCCCTTTCCCTTTGGTAACTATTAGTCCGTTCTTGGGTTCTGTGAGTCTGCTACTGTTTTGTTCCTTCAGTTTTTTTCTTTGTTCTTTATTTTATATAATTTATTTTATTATCATTAATCTACAACTACATGTGCAATATTATGGTTATTAAACTACCCCTTCATCAATTCCCCCCCACCAAACCCATTACAGTCACTGTCCATCAGCGTAGTGAGATGCTATACAATCACTACTTGTCTTCTCTGAGTTGTACAGCCCTCCCCGTGCCCCCCCAACATTACGTCTGCTAATTGTAATGCCCCTTTTTCCCTCTTATCCGTCCCTTCCCACCCATTTTCCCCAGTCCCTTTCCCTTTGGTAACTATTAGTCCGTTCTTGGGTTCTGTGAGTCTGCTGCTGTTTTGTTCCTTCAGTATTTTTTCTTTGTTCTTATACTCCACATATGAGTGAAATCATTAGATACTTGTCTTTTTCGGCTTGGCTTATTTCACTGAGCATAATACCCTCTAGCTCCATCCATGTTGTTGCAAATGGTAGGATTTGTTTTCTTCTTATGGCTGAATAATATTCCATTGTGTATATGTACCACATCTTCTTTATCCATTCATCTACTGATGGACACTTAGGTTGCTTCCATTTCTTGGCTATTGTAAATAGTGCTGCAATAAACATAGGGGTGCATATGTCTTTTTCAAACTGGGCTGCTGCATTCTTAGGGTAAATTCCTAGGAGTGAAATTCCTGGGTCAAATGGTATTTCTATTTTGAGTTTTTTGAGGAACCTCCATACTGCTTTCCACAATGGTTGAACTAATTTGCAGTCCCACCAGCAGTGTAGGAGGGTTCCCTTTTCTCCACATCCTCGCCAACATTTGTTGTTGTTTGTGTTTTGGATATTGGCCATCCTCACTGGTGTGAGGTGATATCTCATTGTGGTTTTAATCTGCATTTCTCTGATGATTAGCGATGTGGAGCATCTTTTCATGTGCCTGTTGGCCATCTGAATTTCTTCTTTGGAGAAGTGTCTATTCATGTCCTCTGCCCATTTCTTAATTGGATTATTTGCTTTTGTTTGTTAAGGTGCATGAGTTCTTTATATATTTTGGATGTCAACCCTTTATCAGATACGTTTTTTATGAATATATTCTCCCATACTGTAGGATGTCTTTTTGTTCTACTGATGGTGTCCTGTGCTGTACAGAAGCTTTTCAGCTTGATATAGTCCCACTTGTTCATTTTTGCTTTTGTTTCCCTTGCCCGGGGAGATATGTTCATGAAGAAGTCGCTCATGTTTATGTCCAAGAGATTTTTGCCTATGTTTTTTTCTAAGAGTTTTATGGTTTTATGACTTACATTCAGGTCTTTGATCCACCTTGAGTTTACCTTTGTGTATGGGGTTAGAGAGAAGTCCAGTTTCATTCTCTTACATGTAGCTGTCCAGTTTTTCCAACACCAGCTGCTGAAGAGGCTGTCATCTCCCCATTGTATATCCAAGGCTCCTTTATCAAATATTAATTGAGTGTATATGTATGGGTTAATGTTGGGATTTTCTATTCTGTTCCACTGGTCTGTGGGTCTGTTTTTGTGCCAGTACCAAATTGTCTTGATTACTGTGGCTTTGTAGTAGAGCTTGAAGTCAGGGAGCGTAATTCCCCATTTTATTCCTCCTTCTCAGGATTGCTTTGGCTATTCGGGGTCTTTTGTGGTTCCATATGAATTTTAGAATTATTTGTTACAGTTCATTGAAGAAAGCTGTTGGTGGTTTGATAGGGGTTGCGTTGAATCTGTAGATTGCTTTAGGTAGTATAGCCATTTTGACAATATTTATTCTTCCTAGCCAAGAGCATGGGATGCATTTCCATTTGTTAGCGTCCTCTTGAATTTCCCTTAGGCGTGTCTTGTAGTTTTCAGAGTACAGGTCTTTCACTTCCTTCGTTAGATTTGTTCCTAGGTATTTTATTCTTTTTGATGCAAATGTGAATGGAATTGTTTTTCTGATTTCTCTTTCTGTTAGTTCATCATTAGTGTATAGGAAAGCAACAGATTTCTGTGTGTTAATTTTGTATCCTGCAACTTTGCTGAATTCAGATATTAGTTTTAGTAGTTTTGGAGTGGAGTCTTTAGGGTTTTTTATGTACAGTATCATGTCATCTGCAAATAGTGACAATTTGACTTCTTCTTTACCAATCTGGATGCCTTGTATGTCTTTGCTTTGTCTGATTGCCATGGCTAGGACCTCCAGTACTATGTTGAATAACAGTGGAGAGAGTGGGCATCCCTGTCTTTTTCCCGATCTTAGATGAAAAGCTTTGAGCTTCTCGCTGTTAAGTATGGTGTTAGCTGTGGGTTTGTCATATATGGCCTTTATGATGTTGAGGTACTTGCTGTCTATACCCATTTTGTTGAGAGTTTTACACTTGCATGTTCGTAATGCTCTCCAAGATGTTCCCTCTTGCCTCTGGGTGTTTCGTACATGTTTCCTCTGCCTGAAAGTGTTCCTTCCCTCCTCTCCACCAACTCTTTCTCATTTTTCTTATCCCAGTCTAGATGCCACCTACTGTGGGATACTCTCCCTGCCTACACTCCATTCTCCCTCCCCCATTTGTATTTTTCTGTCTCACCCTAGAGATCAGGGACTGTGTGTGGTTCACCCTTGCAGGGACTATCACAGTTCCCGGAAGAGTAGGTACACACTAAATTGTTATTGAATGAACGGATGATTGCCTTGGTCAAGCCAAGGCACAGTACAGAAAAAAAGTGTGCGTCAGAATGATGCAAATTGGAAATCAGATGACCTAGAGTTCCAGCCACAGAATTCCAAAGCTGGAGGGAAACCTAAACTGTTTATGCTCTTGCCACTTGGTGGCGCCACTTTAGCTGGTAACTAACAATACTCACCAGCCTTCCTCAGCATCAGCCTTTAGAATGCTTCAGGAATTTGTGGATTGCATGAAGTGCTACCACCTTATACTCCTGAATAGGGCTGAAAAAGAAGCAGATACTATTGATGGGTAATAAAAAAAATGGGGACAGGATGTTAGACTGCATCAAGGGGATTGGAGGATAAGAGAGGGTCTGTGGGAACCTGGGATCAGGGCCAGGAGGCCAGCTGCAAATCCAGAAGTCCAGACTCAGTGCGGAGGGCAGGGATGTCTTGGAGGCAGGAGAGAGAGAGAAAGGAGAGGGAGATAAGTAGATAAGACCAATCAGCAAGGAGAGCTGAGAAGACATTCAGAAATGGGGCACTGAATTCTATCCTGTAACCCAAATCTAGGAGCAGACAGGGCTAGGGCAGCAAGCCAGGATTCAGTCCAGAAGGGCCAGCCATAATAGCTGCTTATTAAGGCTCCCCAATAACCATCATTAAGACGGTTGTATACAGACTGTGAATTTATTTCACAGTGGAAAGGGACATGGGTTTGGAAACTTTTCTATGCTTTTCTTCAGCTTATAGAGGATTGTGTGTGTGCGTGTGTTGGTACAGTTGAGACAGTCCCTGCATTGTAGACTGAGGAATTATAAGTGATGCCACTGATCTGAGCCCCCTGCTCTGGGCTCCACCTTCAGGTGTGGGTTCATCAGGGGTGGTCAGAGGGAGGCCAATGAGCCTGGGCTCTTTACAGTTGTGACTTTTGACTGAGTGACCACAGTCACTCTCTCATGGTCTTCCCTTCTTGGGTGTCCTGAAGACCGCACATTAACTAATAGTGCATTTTTGTACTGCTATTTTCCAGGACAGGCAAAGGAAATTATGTCAGTCACAGTTCCTATATGTAAGCAAAGAAACAAACCCTAGATGACCTAAGTAGAAAAGGAATTTATTGAACATGCATTGGGTAACTAACAGAGCTTCTGGGAAGGCAAGAGAACCAGCCTTAGGGAATATGCCAATTGGGGGCAATACTTAATCACGCTGTGGAAGTGGCTGGGTAAGGACACTATTCAGGATTCACTCCATGGGATGCGAATAGCAAAACAGTAATGAAAACAGTGCACCCTTGGCATTCTGGGTATTTTCCATGTGCCTTCTGACAGAAGTCTGACAGGTACAACAAGCAACATGATGCTTCATAACTATTTATTCTCTAATCTCTTGCTGGCTGGTCAATGCAAATGCATTCACAGAGAAACAGCTCCAAGCATATTCCCCCCTTAATGATGGATCAGAAGTATCACCTTGGTTTCTAGTATCGCACCTGTGCAGTGAATCACCCTGACTTTTCATTTCTCACCCCATCTCTTTGAAGCATCTCTCTGAATAATGAGTTACAAGAAATATATTTGGTCATTCAGATGACAAAAATGTATTGTTCAGATATGCTTGGTCTTCATCCAGTTCTGAAAAATGCTTCAGAACCATAAAGGTCAAATGGGTAGATGGTTATATTAATGAAATCTTCTGGGTCCACCCAGGGTTGGGGGCTGGTTGCCAGGAACACAAACCATGTGAAGAGAGGGTGTGAAATCTCAGCCCCCAACGTCTGATGAACAGATTCCACACTTGGGGAACCAGAACACTTCCACATGTTGCTGAGCCATGCCACCAGAGAGAAGCTCCTTTATTTGGGTTCTTGCCCTATGTATCTCTTCATCTGGCTGTTAACTTGTATCCTTCCTTTTTTTCTTTTTTCTTTCTTTATTACTTTTTATTAAGGTATTATTGATATACACTCTTATGAAGGTTTCGCATGAAAAAACAATGTGGTTACTACATTTACCCATATTATCAAGTCCGCACTCATACCACAAGGCAGTCACTGTCCTCGGGTGAGGTAAGATGCCACAGATTCACTGTTTGCCTTCTCTGGGCTATACTGTTTTCCCCGTGATCCCCCACACCATGTGTATTAAACAAAATACCCCTCAATCCCCTTCTCCCACCCTCCCCACCCGCCCTCTAACACTGCTCCCCTTTGGTAATCACTAGTCCCTTCTTGGAGTCTGTGAGTCTGCTGCTCTTTTGTTCCTTCAGTTTTGCTTCCTTGTTATACTGCACAAGTGAGGGAGATCATTTGGCACTTGTCTTTCTCTGCCTGGCTTATTTCACTGAGCATAATATCCTCCAGTTCCATCCATGTTGTTGCAAATGGTAGGATTTGTTTCTTTCTTATGGATGAATAGTATTCCATTGTGTATATGTACCACCTCTTCTTTATCCACTCATCTACTGATGGACACTTAGGTTGCTTCCATTTCTTGGTTATTGTAAAAAAGTGCTGGGATAAACATAGGGGTGCATATGTCTTTTTGAATCTGAGAAGTTGTATTCTTTGGGTAAATTCCAAGGAGTGGGATTCCTGGGTCGAATGGTATTTCTATTTTTAGTTTTTTGAGGAACCTCCATATTGCTTTCTACAATGGTTGAACTAGCTTACATTCCCACCAGCAGTGTAGGAGGGTTCCCCTTTCTCCGCATCCTCGCCAGTATTTGCTGTTCTTAGTCTTTTGGATACTGGCCATCCTTACTGGTGTGAGGTGATATCTCATTGTGGTTTTAATTTGCATTTCCCTGATGATTAGTGATGTGGAGCATCTTTTCACGTGTCTGTTGACCATCTGAATTTCTTCTTTGGAGAACTGTCTCTTCATATCCTCTGCCCATTTTTAATTGGGTTATTTGCTTTATGGGTATTGAGGCATGTAAGTTCTTTGTATATTTTGGATGTTAACCTCTTGGCAGATATGTCATTTACAAATATATTTTCCTATACTGTAGGATGCCTTTTTGTTCTGTTGATGGTGTCCTTTGCTGTACAGAAACTTTTTAGTTTGATGTAGTCCCATGAATTCATTTTTGCTTTTATATCCCTTGCTCAAGGAGATGCGTTCAGGAAGAAGTTGCTCATGCTTATATTCAGGAGATTTTTGCTTATGTTGTCTTCTAAGAGTTTTATGGTTTCATGACTTACATTCAGGTCCTTGATCCATTTTGAGTTTACTTTTGTGTATGGGGTTAAACAATAATCCAGTTTCATCCTCTTGCATGTAGCTGTCCAGTTTTGCCAACACCAGCTGTTGAAGAGGCTGTTATTTCCTCATTGTATGTCCATGGCTCCTTTATCATATATTAATTGACCATATATGATTGGGTTTATATCCGGGGTCTCTAGTCTGTTCCATTGCTTTATGGTTCTGTTCTTGTGCCAGTACCAAATTGTCTTGAGTACTGTGGCTTTGTAGTAGAGCTTGAAGTTGGGGAGCATAATCCCCCCAGCTTTATTCTTTCTTCTCAGGATTGCTTTGGTTATTAAGGGTCTTTTGTGGTTCCATATGAATTTTAGAACGATTTGCTCTAGTTCATTGAAGAATGCTGTTGGTATTTGGATAGGAATTGCATTCAATCTGTGGATTGCTTTAGGCAGGATGGCCATTTTGACAATATTAATTCTTCCTATCCATGAGCATGGGATGTGTTTCCATTTATTGGTATCTTCTTTAATTTCTCTCATGAGTGTCTTGTAGTTTTTAGAGTATAGGTCTTTCACTTCCTTGGTTAGGTTTATTCCTAGGTATTTTATTCTTTTTGATGCAAATGTGAATGGAATTGTTTTCCTGATTTCTCTCTCTGCTAGTTCATTGTTAGTGTATAGGAATGCCACAGATTTCTGCGTATTAATTTTGTATCCCGCAACTTTGCTGAATTCCGATATTAGATCTAGTAGTTTTGGAGTGGATTCTTTAGGGGTTTTTATGTACAATATCATGTCATCTGCAAACAGGGACAGTTTGACTTCTTCCTTGCCAATCTGGATGCCATTTATTTCTTTGTGTTGTCTGATTGCTGTGGCTAGGACCTCCAGTTCTATGTTGAATAGAAGTGGGGAGAGTGGGCATTCTTGTCTTGTTCCCGATCTTAAAGGAAAAGCTTTCAGTTTCTCGCTGTTAAGTATGATGTTGGCTGTGGGTTTGTCATATATGGCCTTTATTATGTTGAGCTGCTTGCCCTCTATACCCATTTTGTTGAGAGTTTTTATCCTGAATGGATGTTGAATTTTGTCAAATGCTTTTTCAGCATCTATGGAGATGATCATGTGGTTTTTGTCCTTCTTTTTGTTAATGTGGTGGATGATGTTGATGGATTTTCAAATGTTGAACCATCCTTGCATCCCTGGAGTAAATCCTACTTGATCATGATGGATGATCCTTTTGATGTATTTTTGAATTTGGTTTGCTAATATTTTGTTGAGTACTTTTGCATCTATGTTCATCAGGGTTATTGGTCTGTAGTTTTCTTTTTTTGTTGTGTCTTTGCCTGGTTTTGGTATTAGAGTGATGTTGGCCTCATAGAATGAGTTTGGAAGTACTCCCTCTTCTTCTACTCTGTGGAAAACTTTAAGGAGGATGGGTATTATGTCTTCACTAAATGTTTGATAAAATTCAGCGGTGAAGCCATCTAGACCAGGTGTTTTGTTCTTAGGTAGGTTTTTGATTACCAGTTCAATTTCATTGCTGCTTATTGGTTTGTTCATATTTTCTGTTTGTTTCTGGGTCAGCCTTGGAAGGTTGTATTTTTCTAGAAAGTTGTCCATTTCTTCTAGGTTATCCAGTTTGTTAGCATATAATTTTTCATAGTATTCTCTAATAATTCTTTGTATTTCTGTGGTTTTCTCAGTGATTTTTCCTTTCTCATTTCTGATTTTGTTTATGTGACTAAACTCTTTTTTTCTTGATAAGTCTGGCTAGGGGTTTATCTATTTTGTTTATTTTCTCAGAGAATCAGTGTCTGCTTTCATTCATTCTTTCTATTGTTTTATTATACCCGATTTTATTTATTTCTTCTCCAATCTTTATTATGTCCCTCCTTCTTCTGACTTTTGGCCACATTTGTTCTTCTTTTTCTAGTTTCATTAATTGTGAGTTCAGACTGCTCAGAGGGGATTGTTCTTCTTTCCTGAGGTAGGCCTGTATATGCAATATACTTTCCTCTTAACACGGCCTTTGCTGCATCCCACAGATTTTGCCGTGTTGAATTATTGTTGTCATATGTCTCCATATATTGCTTGATCTCTGTTTTTATTTGGTAATTGATCCATTGATTATTTAGGAGCATGTTGTGAAGCCCCCATGTGTTTGTGGGATTTTTGATTTTCTTTGCATAATTTATTTCTAGTTTCATACCTTTGTGGTCTGAGAAACTGGTTGGTATAATTTCAATCTTTTTGAATTTACTGAGGCTCTTTTTGTGGCCTAGTATATGATGTATTCTTGACAAGGTTCCATGTGCACTTGAGAAGAATGTGTATTCCGTTGCTTTTGGGTGTAGAGTTCTGTAGATGCCTGTTAGGTCCATCTGTTCTATTGTGTTGGTCAGTGCCTCTGTCTCCTTAGTTATTTTCTGTCTGGTTGATCTGTCCTTCAGAGTGAGTGGAGTGTTGAAGTCTCCTAGAATGAATTCATTGCATTGTTTCTCCTTTTAAATTTGTTAGTATTTGTTTCACATATGTAGGTGATCCTGTGTTGGGTCCATAGATATTTATAATGGTTATATCTTTTTGTTGGATTGATCCTTTTATCATTATATAATGTCCTTTTTTGTCTCTTGTGACTGTCTTTGTTTTTTTTTTAATATAATTTATTTTATCATTAATCTACAATTACATGTGCAATATTACGGTTATTAAACTACCCCTTCATCAGGTCCCCCCCACCAACCCCATTACAGTCACTGTCCATCAGCGTAGTGAGATGCTATAGAATCACTACTTGTCTTCTCTGAGTTGTACTGCCCTCCCCGTGCCCCCCCAACATTACATCTGCTAATCGTAATGCCCCTTTTTCCCTCTTATCCCTCCCTTCCCGCCCATTTTCCCCAGTCCCTTTCCCTTTGGTAACTATTAGTCCGTTCTTGGGTTCTGTGAGTCTGCTGCTGTTTTGTTCCTTCAGTATTTTTTCTTTGTTCTTATACTCCACATATGAGTGAAATCATTTGATACTTGTCTTTTTCGGCTTGGCTTATTTCACTGAGCATAATACCCTCTAGCTCCATCCATGTTGTTGCAAATGGTAGGATTTGTTTTCTTCTTATGGCTGAATAATATTCCATTGTGTATATGTACCACATCTTCTTTATCCATTCATCTACTGATGGACACTTAGGTTGCTTCCATTTCTTGGCTATTGTAAATAGTGCTGCAATAAACATAGGGGTGCATCTGTCCTTTTCAAATTAGGCTGCTGCATTCTTAGGGTAAATTCCTAGGAGTGGAATTCCTGGGTCAAATGGTATTTCTATTTTGAGTTTTTTGAGGAACCTCCATACTGCTTTCCACAATGGTTGAACTAATTTGCAGTCCCACCAGCAGTGTAGGAGGGTTCCCTTTTCTCCACATCCTCGCCAACATTTGTTGTTGTTTGTGTTTTGGATGTTGGCCATCCTCACTGGTGTGAGGTGATATCTCATTGTGGTTTTAATCTGCATTTCTCTGATGATTAGCGATGTGGAGCATCTTTTCATGTGCCTGTTGGCCATCTGAATTTCTTCTTTGGAGAAGTGTCTATTCATGTCCTCTGCCCATTTCTTAATTGGATTACTTGCTTTCTGTTTGCTAAGGTGCATGAGTTCTTTATATATTTTGGATGTCAATCCTTTATCAGATACGTTTTTTATGAATATATTCTCCCATACTGTAGGATGTCTTTTTGTTCTACTGATGGTGTCCTTTGCTGTACAGAAGCTTTTCAGCTTGATATAGTCCCACTTGTTCATTTTTGCTTTTGTTTCCCTTGCCCGGGGAGATATGTTCATGAAGAAGTTGCTCATGTTTATGTCCAAGAGATTTTTGCCTATGTTTTTTTCTAAGAGTTTTATGGTTTCATGACTTACATTCAGGTCTTTGATCCACCTTGAGTTTACCTTTGTGTATGGGGCTAGACAGTAGTCCAGTTTCATTCTCTTACATGTAGCTGTCCTGTTTTTCCAACACCAGCTCTGAAGACGCTGTCATCTCCCCATTGTATATCCAAGGCAGTTTTATCAAATATTAATTGACTGTATATGTTTGGGTTAATGTTTGGATTTTCTATTCTGTTCCACTGGTCTGTGGGTCTGCTTTTGTGCCAATACCAAATTGTCTTGATTACTGTGGCTTTGTAGTAGAGCTTGAAGTCAGGGAGTGTAATTCCCCCTGTTTTATTCCTCCTTCTCAGGATTGATTTGGCTATTCGGGGTCTTTTGTGGTTCCATATGAATTTTAGAATTATTTGTTCCAGTTCATTGAAAAGCTGTTGGTAGTTTGATAGGGATTGCATTGAATCTGTAGATTGCTTTAGGTAGTATAGCCATTTTGACAATATTTATTCTTCCTAGCCAAGAGCATGGGATGCATTTCCATTTGTTAGTGTCCTCTTTAATTTCTCTTAGGAGTGTCTTGTAGTTTTCAGAGTACAGGTCTTTCACTTCCTTCGTTAGGTTTATTCCTAGGTATTTTATTCTTTTTGATGCAATTGTGAATGGAATTGTTTTTCTGATTTCTCTTTCTGTTAGTTCATCATTAGTGTATAGGAAAGCAACAGATTCCTGTGTGTTAATTTTGTATCCTGCAACTTTGCTGAATTCAGATATTAGTTCTAGTAGTTTTGGGATGGAATCTTTAGGGTTTTTTATGTACAGTATCATGTCATCTGCAAATAGTGACAATTTGACTTCTTCTTTACCAATCTGGATGCCTTGTATGTCTTTGTTTTGTCTGATTGCTGTGGCTAGGACCTCCAGTACTATGTTGAATAACAGTGGAGAGAGTGGGCATCCCTGTCTTGTTCCCGATCTTAAATGAAAAGCTTTCAGCTTCTCGCCGTTAAGTATGATGTTAGCTGTGGGTTTGTCATATATGGCCTTTATGATGTTGAGGTACTTGCCCTCTATACCCATTTTGTTGAGAGTTTTAATCAGGAATGGATGCTGAATTTTGTCAAATGCTTTTTCAGCATCTATGGAGATGATCATGTGGTTTTTGTTCTTTTTGTTGATGTGGTGGATGATGTTGATGGATTTTCGAATGTTGTACCATCCTTGCATCCCTGGGATGAATCCCACTTGATCATGGTGTATAATCCTCTTGATGTATTTTTGAATTCGGTTTGCTAATATTTTGTTGAGTATTTTTGCATCTACGTTCATCAGGGATATTGGTCTGTAATTTTCTTTTTTGGTGAGGTCTTTGCCCGGTTTTGGTATTAGAGTGATGCTGGCTTCATAGAATGAGTTTGGAAGTATTCCCTCCTCTTCTATTTTTTGGAAAACTTTAAGGAGAATCGGTGTTATTTCTTCTCTATATGTCTGGTAGAATTCAGAGGTGAATCCATCAGGCCCGGGGGTTTTGTTCTTGGGTAGTTTTTTGATTACCAATTCGATTTCGTCGCTGGTGATTGGTCTGTTTAGTTTTTCTGTTTCTTGCTTGGTCAGTCTTGGAAGGTTGTATTTTTCTAAGAAGTCGTCCATTTCTTCTATGTTTTCCAGCTTGTTAGCATATAGATTCTCATAATATTCTCTTATGATTCTTTGTATTTTGTGGGGTCCGTCGTGATTTTTCCTTTCTCATTTCTGATTCTGTTTATGTGTGTAGATTCTCTTTTTCTCTTAATGCGTCTGGCTAGGGGTTTATCTATTTTGTTTATATTTTCAAAGAACCAGCTCTTGGTTTCATTGATTTTTTTCTATTGTTTTATTCTTCTCAATTTTATTTATTTCTTCTCTAATCCTTATTATGTCCCTCCTTCTGGTGACTTTGGGCCTCATTTGTTCTTCTTTTTCCAATTTCAGTAATTGGGTCTTTAGACTATTCATTTGGGAATGTTCTGCTTTCTTTAAATAGGCCTGGATTGCAATATACTTTCCTCTTAGAACTGCCTTTGCTGCGTCCCACAGAAGTTGTGGCTTTGTGTTGTTGTTGTCATTAGTGTCCATATATTCTTTGATTTCTGTTTTGATTTGGTCGTTAACCCATTGATTAATTAGGAGAGTGTTGTTAAGTCTCCATGTATTTGTGAGCCTTTTTGATTTCTTTCTAAAATTTATTTCTAGTTTTATACCTTGGTGATCTGAGAAGTTGGTTGGTAGGATTTCAATATTTTTGAAATTACTGAGGTTCTTTTTGTGGCCTAGTATGTGGTCTATTCTGGAAAATGTTCCATGTGCACTTGAAAAGAATGTGTATCCTGTTGCTTTTGGGTGTAGAGTTCTGTAGATGTCTGTTAGGTCCATCTGTTCTAGTGTGTTGTTCAGTGCCTCTGTGTCTTTACTTATTTTCTGTCTGGTTGATCTGTCCTCTGGAGTGAGTGGTGTGTTGAAGTCTCCTAAGATGAATGCATTGCTGTCTATTTCCTCCTTTAATTCTGTTAGTATTTGTTTCACATATGCTGGCGCTCCTGTGTTGGGTGCATATATATTTATAATGGTTATATCTTCTTGTTGGACTGACCCTTTATCATTATGTAATGTCCTTCTTTATCTTTTGCTACTTTCTTCGTTTTGAAGTCTATTTTGTCTGACAAGTACTGCAACACCTGCTTTTTTCTCTTTGTTGTTTGCATGAAATATCTTTTTCCATCCCTTCACTTTTAGTCTGTGTATATCTTTGGATTTGAGGTGAGTTTCTTGTAGGCAGCATATAGATGGGTCTTGCTTTTTTATCCATTCTGTTACTCTGTGTCTTTTGATTGGTGAATTCAGTCCATTTACATTTAGGGTGATTATTGATAGATATGTACTTATTGCCATTGCTGGCTTTAGATTCGTGGTTACCAAGGGTTCAAGGGTTGCTTCTTTACTATCTAACAATCTAACTTAACTTTCTTGTTAAGTTATTGTAAACAGAGTCTGATGTTTCTTTATTTCTCTTCCTTCTTATTCCTCCTCCTCCATTCTTTCTATAATAGGTGTTTTATTCTTTGCCTTTAGTTAGTATTTGGATGGTCTGCTTTCTTTGCTATGATTTTTTTTTCTCTGGTGACATCTTTTTAGCCTTAGGTGTGCTTCCATCTAGAGCAGTCCATTTAAGGTATCCTGTAGTGGTGGTTTATGAGAGGCAAACTCTCTCAACTTTCGTTTGTCTGGAAATTGTTTAATCCCTCCATCATATTTAAATGATAATCGTGCTGGATACAATATTCTTGGTTCGAGGCCCTTCTGTTTCATAACGTTAAATATATCATGCCATTCTCTTCTGGCCTGTAAGGTTTCTGTTGAGAAGTCTGATGATAGTCTGATGGGTTTTCCTTTGTAGGTGATCTTTTTTCTCTCTCTAGCTGCCTTTAATACCCTGTCTTTATCTTTGATCTTTGCCATCTTAATTATTATGTGTCTTGGTGTTGTCTTCCTTGGGTCCCTTGTGTTGGGAGATCTATGAGCTTCGGTGGACTGCGAGACTACTTCCTTCCCCAGCGAGGGAAAGTTTTCAGCAATTATTTCTTCAAAGACACTTTCTATCCCTTTTTCTCTCTCTTCTTCCTCTGGTACTCCTATAATGCGAATATTGTTCCGTTTGGATTGGTCACACAGTTCTCTTAATATTCTTTCATTCCTAGAAATCCTTTTATTTCTCTCTGCCTCAGCTGCTCTTTACTCCTGTTCTCTAATTTCTATTCCATTAACAGTCTCTAGCATCTCATCCATTCTGCTGTTAAGCCCGTCGATCGCTTGTCTGATTTCTGCATTGTCTTTCCTCAGTTCCCTCACTTCCTCCCTCAGCTCTTGCACATTTCTCTGTAGGTCCATCAGCATGGTTATGACTTTTATTCTGAATTCTTTTTCAGGAAGACTGTGCATTTTCATCCCTTCAGACTCCCTCTCTGGGGTTGTCTGGTTGATTTTGGTCTGAACCATATTCCTCTGTCTTTTCATGGCTGTATAATTTGGTCACTGATAGTTGCCACGTATGTCAGCTGGGCTCTTTAAGACTTTAAAAAGAAGAAGAAAAAAAAAAGAAAAAAAGAAAGAAAGAAAAAAGAAAAAAAGAAAGAAAGAAAAAACAAAAACAAAACAAAAAACAAAACAAAAACAAAAAAAATGCCCACCGGATGTAGATTCTGTGGGAATGCTCTAGGTGGCGCTATTGCCCCACTATTCCACAGCTGTGACTGTGCCGCTCCGCAGGGCCCTTTATCGCTCTGGCAGGGGTGGGAACGAATAGGAGGCTGTTGATCTCAGTGAGAAGTGTAAGTATGGCTACGCTTCCTCAGTTGCCAGCTAAGGCGTCTGAAACTCCCCAGGACTCCCAGCCTGCTGGGCTGAGTGTGCTGGGGCGATCCGGCTCCTCCGCTGGTCTCCTGTCTCTTTAAGACCGCTGAAGAAAGCGCGCGCTTTTTTTTTTTTTCCTTCCCGGGAGCCGGCTGCAAGCACCCTGGCGCGTTCCCCGCTCAGATCCTGCCCCTCTGTCTCTCCAATCTCCGCTGCACTGTGCAATGTGGGTCAGCGCTCCCCGCGCAGATCACCGGGGCTGGCTACTTCGCGGGGTGTACTTCACTCCCTCCCGGCTCTGAATCCTCTCCTCCCGCCAGTGCGCTCGGGTGGGGGAGGGCTCGGGTCCCGCCGGGTCACGGCTCCGTATCTTACCCGCCTCTTGGGGTGCCGAGTCCTCTCGGGTGTAGCTGCATGCTGTGCGCTTTCCTCTGTATTCTCGTCTCTCTTTTAGGAATAGATGTATTTTCTGTGTTTTCGTAGATAAATATAGTGTTGGGAGGAGATTTCTGCCGCCCTGCTCACACCATCTTCCCGTAAGTCTGACTGTCTTTGTTTTGAAGTCTATTTTGTCTGATACAAGTACTGCAACTCCTGCTTTTTTCTCCCTATTAGTTGCATGAAATATCTTTTTCCATCCCTTCACTTTTAGTCTGTGTTTGTCTTTGGGTTTAAAGTGAGTCTCTTGTAGGCAGCATATAGATGTGTCTTGTTTTTTTATCCTTTCAGTGACTCTATGTCTTTTGATTGGTGCATTCAGTCCATTTACATTTAGGGTGATTATCGGTAGGTATGTACTTATTGGCATTGCAGGCTTTAGATTTGTGGTTACCAAAGGTTCAAGGTTAACTTCCTTACTATCTAAGAGTCTAACTTAACTCACTTAATATGCTATTACAAACACAATCTAAAGGTTCTTTTTTCTCCTCCTTTTTCTTCCTCCTCCATTCTTTATATATTAGGTATCATATTCTGTACTCTTTGTCTATCCCTTGATTGACTTTGGGGATAGTTAATTTAATTTTGTTTGCATTTGCTTAGTAATTAGCTGTTCTTCTTTCTTTACTTTGGTTTTCTTATCTCTGGTGACAGCTATTAAACCTTTGAGACACTTCCATCTATAGCAGTCTCTCCAAAATACACTGTAGAGATGGTTTGTGGGAGGTAAATTCTCTCAGCTTTTTCTTATCTCAAAATTGTTTAATCCCTCCTTCAAATTTAAATGATTATCTTGTCGGATAAAGTATTCTTGGTTCAAGGTCCTTCTGCTTCATTGCATTAAATACATCATACCACTCCCTTCTGGCCTGTTAGGTTTCTGTTGAGAAGTCTGATGATAGCCTGATGGGCTTTCCTTTGTATGTGATCTTATTTTTCTCTCTGGCTGCTTTTAATAGTCTGTCCATATCCTTGATCTTTGCCATTTTAATTACTAAATGTCTTGGTGTTGTCTTCCTTGGGTCCCTTGTGTTGGGAGATCTGTGCATCTCCATGGCCTGAGAGTCTATTTCCTTCCCCAGATTGGGGAAGTTTTCAGCAATTACCTCCTCACAGACACTTCCTATCCCTTTTCCTCTCTCTTCTTCTGGTGCCCCTGTAATGCCAATATTGTTCCGTTTGGATTGGTCACACAGTTCTCTCAATGTTCTTTCATTCTTAGGGATCCTTTTTTCTCTCTGTGCCTCAGCTTCTTTGTATTCCTCTTCTCTAGTTTCTATTTAATTTATCGCCTCCTCCACCATATCCGATCTACTTTTAATAGTGTCCATTGTGCTCTTCAACAATTGGATCTCTGACCGGAATTCATTCCTGAGTTCTTGAATATCTTTCTGTACCTCCATGAGCATGTTAATGATTTTTATTTTGAATTCCCTTTCAGGAAGAGTCATGAGGTCAGTGTCATTGAAATCTTTCTCAGGAGTGGTATTAATAATTTTACTCTGAACCAGATTCCTTTGGTGTTTCATATTTGTATATGGCGCCCTCTAGTGTCCAGAAGCTCTACTCCCTGGAGCTGCTCAGCCCCTGAAGGAATGTCAGGGGTAACAGTGGAGTGGTATTGGTGCCTGGGGGAGGAAAGAGCTGTTTCCTGCTACCTGGCTGCTGTACCTGTCTCCACTGCCTGAACCAGTGGGCTGAGCACACACGTATAAGCCTCTATGCTTTGTGTTTGTAGTTTCTGTAGATGTATCTTCCCTCTGGCTGGCCTAATGCCAGGGTAGAGTTTGCCAGTTTGTGAGCCAGGTGGGGCTGGCCGGGAGAAAGGCGCAGTATGCTGCGTATCATGGAAGGGGTCCTTGGAGCTGTGTAGCCAGGCAGGGAGCTGGAGCACCTGATTGTCTAAGGAGGAAGATTTCTTTTTCCTCCTTAAATATGAGAGTCTATATGGCAAAGCTCCCAACCTGCTGGGCAGAGTGCACCCAGTCAATTTTGTCTACCTCTCCTCTCTCCTAAGCAGTAAGCTCTGTGCAATCCTTGCCCCTTTAGCTGCCCTCTTGCTAAGGGCTTCCTTGTTAGGAAGTCTCTCAGACTGCCCACCTTTCTTTTTTCCCAGAGCAGCTAGATGTGGATCCCTGCTTTCCACATGCAGCTGGAATCTCAGTCTCTCCAGGAATTCTGCCTGTCTTAGCTTTCCAACCCCATAATCACAAGAGTATCATGCAAGCACCATGAATTGTAGGTTTGTGCTCCCAGAGCAGATCTCCGGAGTTAGGTATTCAGCAGTCCCAGGCCTCCACTCCCTCCCTGCTCGGTTTCTCTTTCTCCCACCAGTGATCTGGGGTGGGGGAAGGGCTTGGGTCCCGCTGGGCCACAGCTTTGGTATGTTATCATGTTCTGTGAGGTCTGCTCTTTTCTTCAGGTGTATGCTGTCTGGCGCAGTCCTCTTTCCTGTTGCTCTTTCAGGATTAGTTGTATTAATTATATTTTCATATTATATGTGGTTTTAGGAAGACGCCTGTGTCTTACCTCTCACACTGCCATTTTTAATCCCTTTTTCTACTTGTATCCTTTCTAATATCCTTTTTTAAACTGGTAAACCTAAGTGGTTTCCTGAGTTTTGTGAGCCACTCTAACAAATCAATTGAACCTAAGGGGCAGCTGTTGGAACCTCCAATCTGTAACTGTTGGTCAGACGCACAGGGAACAAACAGCCTGGAGCTTATGACTGGCATCTGGAGTTGGGGGGTGGAGGGCAGCCTTGTAGGATGGAGCCCTTCCCCTGGGGATCTGGTGCTGTCTCTGGGCAGATAGCATCAGAATTGAGTTGAATTCTTGGACACCCTGCTGATGTTTGAGAATTGCTTGGTGCTGTGCCAGAGGACCCTCCCCACCCTCCCCCCTGTCCCTCCCCCCACCACACACATATTGGAGTTGGGTATAGGAATCCCAGAAGGAGCCTCCTTCTTGAGAAGCTCACCTCCTTTGGCTTTTGTACCCTCACCCTCTCCTGGTTTGCTGCTTGCTTTTCAGTGTTCCTTCTGGGTCCCCAACATCCCTTGATCCTCTCCTCCCAGGCCCCCTCCTCATGCCACCTTCTTCCCTATTTTCTCTCTCAACATCCTCTACCAGAAGGGATTTCACTCACTCCCATGGCTTTGTAATTAATAAGCTGATGACTTCAAAGCCCTTAGCTCTCTCCTGAACTTTCAACCAACAAGCAACTGGACAGCCCCTTAAACTCAAAATATCCCATGCTGATCCCGACACCATCCCATCTAACTTTGCTGCTCCTCCTGTGTTCTCTGAATCAATCAATGGCAACAGCATTAATTCATTGTCCTAGTCAGAAACCTAGCGTCATCCTTGAGTCCCCACTCTTCTGTATCCTCCACATCAATCCCTAGGCTCTATCACTTCATTTCCTTAGTAACTCTGGACTTTGACCAGCTTTATTCACCTGCATCAACATGTCTTTAGTTTATGACATCATTCCCCTCGTCTGGATAATTGCAGCAAATTCATAACAAGTGTCCTTGCTCCTCACTGTCCCTTCTCTTGCCTTTGCTTCCTTATAGGCAAAGTGCTGAACTGTGTTCTTGGCCACATCTCTTCCCTCCATAGAACCATTCAATGAATCCCCAATGGCTCAAAGAAGAACATACAGACTTCTAAGGCAGGGGTTGCCTATGTGTTGCATCTGGCTCACCACATGTTTTTGTACACGTCAAAGGCTAAGACTAGTCTTTACATGTTTAAATTTTGAAAAAATCAAAAGAATGTGACATTTGGAAATCACATGAAATTTATCCAAAATATACAAAAAAAACTCTTAAAACTCAACAAGAAAACAAACAACTAAATTTAAAAGTGGGCAAAAGATCTTAACCTCACCAAAGATATACAGTTGGCAAATAAACATATAAAAAGATGCTTAACATCATATGCTATTAGGGAATTGCTAAGACACCAATGAGATACTACTACCTACCTAACAGAATGCCTAAAATCCAAAACTGACAACACCAAATGCTAGTGAGGATGTGGACAACAGGAACTCTCATTCATTGCTGGTGGGAATACAAAATGGTATAGATACTTTGGAAGACAAGTTGGTAGTTTCTTACAAAATGGAACATATTCTTACCATTTGATCCAGTAATTGTGCATCTTAGTTTTTATCCAAGTGAGTTGAAAACACATCCACATAAAAATCTGCCCATGAATGTTTATGGCAGCTTTACCCTCATGCAATCAGTTGAAGGTCTTATGAGAAAAGATTGAGTTTCCTTAAGGAAGGAGTTCAGTGTCCAGACTGCCTTCAGGCTTGAGTCTGCCATACCAATTTTCCCCTGGGTTTCCAGCATGCCGGCATGCCCCCAAATTGTTGGGTTTGCCAGCTCCCACAATCGCATGAGCCAATTCCTTAAAATAAATTTCTCTCTCTCTCTCTCTCTCTATATATATATATGTATATACACATCCTATCAGTTTTGTCTTTCTGGAGACTCTAATAGAACTCTTGGTGAGGATTGCAGATTTAAACACACTATTTTGGATGAAGACAAGATTTGGATGAAGATGTTTTTACTTGGAAAACTCTTTATTAAGAGACCCATGATTGCCATTCTTCTGGTTTTGTGGTTATAATTTTCAATTTTTGCTGAAGAGAAACATTCCTCCTCAGTTTCGATAAGCATTATGCCAGTGAGAAGAGTAGGAAGACTTTAGACATTCGAAAGCTTGCTGGAATTGGGTTATGTTTGAAATCATCACCTTGGGTTCCACAAGAAGCATGAACACGTAGCACCACTACAAAGGTGGTAATAGTCTGAAAAGTTCTCCTTGGACATCTAAATTACGAGGACCAGTTTTTAGCCAATGGAAACTTTAAGCATAAGAAATACTAAGAAATGGGTCATCAAAGGGTTCTTTCCTTTTATGTACTGGCTTGCTTGGTTCTGCTTACTAAACATACCACAGAGGTTTATTTTGCTTTTAAAATGGTTTGTTACTGTTTCACCAACAGTATAACAGCAATGTAGGAATTTTGTTTTAAAGAGAAAATTTTACTTAGGACCTCACTACCCTAGAAACTTATTTTGTTGCGCTTTTCAAGAATATAGGCCCAAGGAAAGGCCAACAGACTTTGGAATCAAGAGCAGAAGGCTTCTGGTTAAGGGGAAACCACACAGAATCTACAGGGGAACAAATGTCATTGGGGAAATGTAGTTTACAAGTTGTTACTCTCACAGTGGACAAGGGGCACTGAAAAAGCATATTCCCACCATTTGGAAACCACTGAGGCTGTTTGGTCTTTCAGAACAGCTGTCTCACTGAATTCTCCCCCAGGCGCAACTAGCTACTGCCCATTTCCCTTTCTGTCTTTTCAAGCCCCAGCATAGGAGGATTTGGCAACTAGAACAAGGTTGAGCATGAGGGACACAGGAAATGGCCTGTGGCTGGACTGGTGCCTGAATGCAGCTGAACAGGGACACGCACCCCGGACTTAGCAAGGAAGCAGCTGTCATTCAAAGTGCTCTGCTCAATGTCGCCAGCTTGTTTCCCTATTCAGAGTGTCTTGACTGTCCTAGAAGGTAACACTAACGGTGGGACACAGTACAACTCAGTCTTAACCTTGTAGGGTGGGTGGTTCTTTAGAAAGAGGGAGAAGTGGGAAGTAGACTAGTGCTTATTTACTGCATCCTACACTGTGCTGGACACTTCATACACTACAGCGGAAAATCACTTCTAAGTGATTCATACTGCCTGGGTGTGAGCCACACTAGCTGTGCGGCCCTGGGTATGTCACTTAATTTCTCTATGACCTTATTTTCCTTCTGTAACAATAACAATAGTAATACACATAGAATTTCTATGAGGATTAAATTAATTATTATGTATGAAGCACTTAGAACAGTGCCAAGAACATAGTAAGTGTTGTGGACATGTGTGCCGTTACTATCTTTATCAAGTTAACTTTTTAACATGTAGTCCTGCTTATCCTTTTACAGTTGAGGAAACAGGCTCATGGAGATGAAGTCAATTACTGGGTATGGCAGAGCCTGCAACCCAACTCAGATTTATCTGACTGCAGTGTTTTCTTCTTAGAACATGACTGAGCCTGCTCAATGCTATCCAGTTTCCTCTCCTGCTTGCCAGCTTCGGGTTCAGTTTATTAGCCCTTCTTTGTACTGACAAGGGTGAAATTCTATATGGCTGAGTCGCTGTCCCCCATTCCACCCATCCCTGGCAAAAGGCCAGTGGTCGGTGAGCAGGGGAGTGGGTGGGAGAGGCTTCCCTCCCACATTCACATTCTGTAGGCCTAAAGGGCCCTTCTGATGTTTGCTTCCTTTGACTTCCCCTAAGCTGGGCTGACCATAACTAAAAAGAAATGCTCTCATGAGCAGGCCCCATATCAGACTGGTGGATTTAGGGGTGCAGTTGGCCTCCTAGGGCAGTGCTGTCCAACATAATATAACACGAGCCATATGTGTAATGGAAATTTTTCTAAGAGGTGTACTGAAAAAACAAAGGCGAACTTCATTTTAATATTTAAACTAATATATCCAAAATATGACCATTTCAACCCAGAATCAACATAAAAATTATTGATATTTATATGTATTTTTTCTGTTAAGTGTTAAATCCATTGCGTGTTTTATACCTACAGCCTTAGAGCTATATACCACCGGTACAACAGGTACCAGGCGGACACAAGGATAAGGTCCGCCAAGGGCCTTCTTCATTCATTTAGCGACTTTACATGTCTAAAGCTCTCCCCTGCTCCCCTTCTCTTTCTCCTCTTAGATTCTCTGATGGAAAAAAAAATGGCTGAAGCAGTGAAGAAGTCGCTCCCTCTCCCATCATCACGCAGCTTTTGCGGGCATTTGAGATTTCTTGTGTGGTCGCAGAGGGTTTGTGCCAATCTGCACCCTTTGTACTTCTCAGCGGGGTCAGGCGCGATGATGGGGGACACATATCAGGTTCTAGCAGGCCTCAGGCCTCTCCCAGACCCTGACAAAGTCCTTGCCAGTGACTTGTGCCCATAGGGACGGCACGGC